>CM038594.1:10360816-10590175 GCA_021533255.1 Ceriops tagal
AGAAACTTAGAGGATTAAGACAGAATTTGAAGGAAATTAGTACAGAAATAGTAAGGAAAAAATAAAAAATAAAAAACAAAAAGAGTAGAATTAGGAACAAGACATTAAGAGGAGAAAAGGACAGAATCATGACAAGAAGCAGAGAAGTATAAGCAAACTTCTTGATTCAATTCCCAGCTTATTTAAACCAATAGAAAGTTTCTCTTCATAGGAAAATCTAATGCAAAAAAGACAGACTTAGACACAACTTTAGACTTGGACACAGACTAGTTCACACACAAGTAAGAAAAGAGATATAATTATAATCAATCCAGGTAACTAAAAATCTAACAAAAGTCTGCAACTGAATCTTTTAGATAGGACTTATTTGACTCAAACCATGAAAATCCTAATAATAAATTTTTTTCTTTTTTGTTCCTCATCTTTTTTTTTTTTTGATCAATTATTAAACTGCCAAGAGAAATGTAAGGTCCCTGCCTAGATGTGGAACATTACCACCCCATATAAGTTGTTTCAATCATCAAAGCAAGCTCCCAGCTTTGGAAGACATTTTCCTGATAATGATGCATATCTATAAAGAAAGAGCACAAAGTGCCCACAGCCAGCAAACTCTAGTAGATGTATTCTACAACTAAATAGCCATGGAATTCAGGCAGATCTATGGTAACAGACTTGTGATAACTTGATTATAATGTAAGAAACACTATGATAAATGTATAGCAAACATGCTTAAACAATTACATCTTTGAAAGAGTTACACCATGAGTTTGCAAAGTTACATGAGATCTGTCATCAACACTTACTTCCACAATTCTAGTAATCACAATTAAGGTGACTGCATGCCACCATAGCATTCACATGAAACAACTAACATGTAAACTAAAAGGACTCCTTAACCAACAGATTCCCAACAATAAACCTTCTCTCAGCACATGAAACAAATACTGCACTAACTGAGAAGATTCCCAACGGACAGACCATTGCTTTCAATGATATTCTCTCAGCTAAAAGAAGTCCCACTTGACTTGTAATTGGTGTAATAAACTATGAATCATACATGGTGTAATAAACTATCTTTTGATAGCAAAAATCCAGATGACTGCTATGTAAATCTGTTAAAGAAATCAGTGCATATTTAGAACACTGATATGGACAAAATACATCCATAATTACAGCTACACCATTGTAAATGTAGAATAGCCTAACTTCAGCAAGTATATAGGGGTTTCCTAAAAGCTTTGAAGAAGAGGACCACTCAAGCAGCAATGCTTCCACATATGGTGAAATTGACAATTTGATAATCAAGTTGAGAACTACTAAACATCAAAAAAGTAAATTTAAAGCCTACATAAAGGAGCAGCAATTTTAGGAGTAGTGTCAGATATACCTTGGACTCCAATAGAGAAATCTCAGAATGAAGTCTATCATTCTCCCTCTCCAATGACTTGATTCTCCTGGCTTCATTATCAAGCTTCTCATTCAGCAGCTTTATTTCACCAAGTTGGTGGTTATTGGCTATTTTTTGTTCATTCAAGTTACTCTCCAATTCTTTGACACAACATTCCTTCTTGGCAAGAGTTGATTCGAGTTCCTGCACAGGAAAACAGGGTGCAAAACATAGACTTGTCAAACAAGACCAATTAGATTTTGGACAGAGGTTGAAATACAAGACCTGAAGAAGAGTTCCCTTGGCTGTTTCATCCCCAATTTGATCAATTTTTGACCTCTTCAATTCATTAATGACAATTTTCAACCTATCTCTCTCTTCATTGACTGTGGAAAGCTGCCATTAACAAGCAAAATCTTGTAAGAAAAGGGCTGGGAAAAAGAAAATGCATTGCTAAAAAGCAGCCCCACATACAGGGAACATTTATCATTGTGGTTATACAGTACTCAATGTTCCATCTCGATATAGTGCCCCATAAATTAGTATCTCCAAGCAATAGACAATGTGAAATGCAGAAGAATGATAAGAACTGTCAGACACGGCAAGCACTTCTCTAGTGTGATACTGGCCAAAGGGAGGGAAGCAAAAATATTCAACTCACCAAGAAGCTCAATAATGATGTTGCCACTTGTGGCTTGCCAGCATATTACCATATTTAAGAATCAATAGAAATATGAAAAATAGCAAAAGAAACAAGCAAATTCCATGTGCAACAGTCAAAAAGGAGCCCCAAAGAAAAGTGAAACAAATTCAAGTGAAAATGCAACCAGCCAAGTACGACAGAAAGTCACCTCAGCAAGCTGCTGAAAAACTACCAGCACACTATTATCCAATAAAAATGAATGAATTCAAATGAAAGCAGATGCGAGCCAGCAAAATAAAAACTGCAAGAACAGCCCAGGGGAAAAAATGAGAGGCCATAAGAAAAGATTACAGAGAAAAAAAAAGGGAAAAACAAAGAAAGAAAGAAAGAAAGAAAGAAAGTATATAGGCAAAATCAACAAAGTGACTGCATATGAAGATTTTGCCCAATACAGTGCCACTGTGTCCAAGTTTCTCCTTTATACCACAAAATCCCTAGAAAAGACACAATAAGCATCAAGTTACTATAACAATATTTACTATCTGATCAACAGCAAATGGCCCATAGTTCAATCTGTCAAAAAATCATAGCCCTTACCTCTAAAGCTGTGGGATAGTAGAGAGGCAAATGATAGAATCAACTCCATTTTTAAATGCAACACCACTCAAAAAAAATTTTCCTCTTTATAAAAATCTCAGCTCATGGGCATCTTTATCTGGGCCCCTGGCTGTAAGAAGGAAACCGCTTAAGAGGCATCTCTGTGAATGTTTGTCCATATAATTGAAGATATCTACTTTTCTAAGAACCTTATATATTGATTTGACTCCAAAAGTTAGTTTCTAAAATTGGACTCAGTGTCTGATCAGCAGTGAGACCTCAGTTTTACCAGAAAAAGCAAATCCACGAAAGAAAATAGGCTTGTCTACAATTGCTGCTGGTTGGACAATGCATTCCAAAAGCAAGAAGGGGGAAGTGTAACTAGTATTACTAAGACTATCTAAAATCATGCTTACCATCAATTTAACTTGCTTGATATCCAATTCTAATGCTTCCACCTTCTCTTTCATCAAAGCAGCCTCAGTTTCTGCATTCCGTTTACCAATTTGAGCAGTGTCCAAACCCACCTCCATTTCCTTCATATAAGCACGTACCTCACCTACCTTCATCATGCTGTCAATCACCTCTCTGTATTGAACAGAAGTCTCAAAATCAGAAAACAATTTAGGAAAATGACAAGTCAAAACTTCCCCTCAAGCTTCAAATTAATTAACTTTTAACCAATACTACAATGGATCATAGCCTCTAAGGCAACAGGTTGTTATATATGCAGAAAGAATTTTCAAATACAAGTGCAAAAGCTGCTTTGCTGCAATATATAGCATTGAGAGAAACCAAAATCTCTCACCATCTAACCCCTATAGGAAAGGAAAAAGAGAATTCCACAAGAATTGCTTGACAATTAAGCAATCTTAATTTCATATCAGAATTATGGATGATTATCATACTTCTGCAAAGCAGCAAACTTAATCGGTATATCCTCACAACATGAAACATCAGGGATGTCTTTAATCATCGACGTCCAAGAAGACAGCTCATTCTCCACGTTCCTCATATTAAGCTCAAGCTCTTGTAACTTAGATAACTCGGACTCTGCCCTCTCTCTGCGGCGCTTTTCTTCTAATAATTTTTCCTTCAATATCTCAATGTTTTCATATGAAGATTTCAGCTTTCTTGCTTCCCTCACTTCAGATTCCTGTCAAAACATTAGCAGAAATAATTATGCAAAACAGGGAAGGAATGCACCAGACAACCATGCAGGCAGCAATGCATGATGCAACATTTAACAACAGAGACATCACTCCATTGCAACCAAACACCCAATTACCCGCAACTGATGGATCAAGAGGTATTTATTCAGCAATTCATCTCAAACACAATTCCATCTATAGCTTCACAGCTAAAAGCCTAAAATACTTAATAGGTTTCCAATTTTTGACTTCAAAGGCAGAGAATACATCCCAACTTAAACAGACATAACTTTTTGTGAGGATCTCTTTTTCTTTTTTTTTTTTTCGTTGACAAATGGCTAAGACCATTTCCAATGTGTACTCTTTAATCATCAGAATCTCAGCATGTTCCCTAAACTACAATTGTTTTCCAAATCAGATAGAAGTTTCACAATAGAAAGTTTAACTCATCACATCCCTAATTTCTGCAGCATGTGCCCTGACTAAAAGCCTTCAAATAACAAGCTTAAAAGAACAGAACTGCCATAAAAACTACCAACCAGATTCAGTATCAAAGTTTAAATATAACCAATTTCAATTGCGCTAACCTCTTTGCAAGAAGATTCAGCATGAATTGGCTCTGCTGACCTGTGACCCCGTAATATATCATATATGAATGACAAACAAAGTAGCACAGTACTTGTATTGGCAACTGAAACAGCAAAATTCTGTCTCTGGGTATGTGAGCATGCATGCATACCAAGACAAATAAACAGGATCCACCGGTGTACATGCATTAGTACAACAGAAAGCTCCTAAACTTCACACTCCACATATGATATTGCCTAGATTCATCAACATAAATCCAAGGAAAAATCATTTTAATGAATAAACTTGCAGAGGAAAGGAAGTTTAACATCACATCATTTATTGCCAAATAAAGGAACCAAAAGCAAATTTACCAGGGCAACAAAGAAACTGAATTACAAAGCCTTTAAGCTCTTCTTGCAAGAATAAGCTAGTAGATAAAAAGAAGCCTAGCATCACATGATGTACCACAAATTACAAGGGATTGGGACACTGTACTTACACGGTTTCTTAGCTCTTCTTGCAAATGTTTAACCAAAATATTGCTCTCACTAGAAGAACCTTCTTGGAACGTCAAACTTGATAACTTCTTCTCTAGTTCATTCTTTTGGTGCAAGCACTGGAAAAAAGAGATGTGATCAGATGGTGGGGAAAATGAAAGGATATTCCACATCACATGAGGCTTTGAGCTTAAATACATTAGAAATCAAATTTGAGACTTTTGAGTCAAATATGACAGTAAAAACATAGCTTGGAAGTCAAACAGTGACACATTATAATACACAATTGCATATGGGTGTGGGCAACCTATATAGCTTTGAAAATGAATTTGGGAAAAGAAAACAGTTATATATGCAAGCTACCGAAGGAGGTAAAACTGCTAAAAACAAGGCACCTCACTAAGTTGCAGTCTCAGATTGTCCAGCTGCTCCTTCAGTAGTTCTGATTCTTTCTCAGCATTTACAGCCTTGCATTCCATTTGTTCAAGCTACAAGCCAGGAAAAAAAATGAAAATTTGAATAATACAGGAGACAACAAATGAGCCATCACATAAGAGAGAGAGGAATAAAAACATTAGCCACTCACATCAGCTCTTATTCTAGAAACAGAAAACTTTGATTCAGTTTTCTGCTGTGCAAGCTGATTATTGAGACTCCTTCTCTCTCTTTCTATGCTTTCAGAAAGATGGGAAAGCTTTTTCTCTAATTCACTTGCTTTTTCTTCAGCAGAAGCTGAAGAAGATTCAGCCTTCCTGCAGAGGTTCTTTTCATTTTCAAGCTTTACCTAATGAAAAGATATAAAAGTTAGGCAGTTTCAAATACAACAAGGAAGAAAAGTTTAAAGAAAAAGTGGCAAATAGAAGTTAACACCTAATGATATGCAAGGCTGAAATTTTCATTCAGAATGTCATCATGATCATACTAAGTGATAATAATACTGATGTTGATATGTAAATACATACATATTCAAACAATTTTGTGTGACAATTTTGTGGTAAAAATTTTGGTGGCAGTGGTGGAACAGGTGATGATAGCAATACGATGGTGCCATCTACCTTGGTGGGAAAGTTCATGTTGAGAAGAAGAATATAAGATTGCCATTGCAGGACAAACTAGAAACAGCATTAGAAGCACAACTCCATTACCATTATAAATCCCAATTACATAATGTTACCATAATCCATCACAAGTCAACTCTATTACTAATCCCATCATGATGAGGGACAAAGAAGAAGAATAATTATGATGAGGGACAAAAAAGAATAACATTTATTATCCAGGATTTTATTAATATTCTATTATTATGATAATTTAGCATGTGACAATTAGTTAGAAATTATATTTTATTAGGCTAGATATTCTATTATTTAGATAGCATTATTTTCCTAGTTAGTTTTAAGCTCCTACTTAGAATCAACTCTAGTTTAGACTTAGTCCTTTAGCTCTATAAACAGGGTTAAGTCAGTTCATTAGGGTGGAGACTGCTTCTGATATTAAAAAATAAAAAAAAAAAACTTTCAATGCAACATGTACATTGAGAATAAGAGAAGAAAATTATAGAAAATCCAATCATTTACCACTAATGCAGGGTGTAGTGTGAGCCAAATTCAGCAAGTCTGTAATTGTCTACTGTCTCAAATTAGCTAAAAATCAGCAAAATTACTAAATCAAATCAATAAAAATGAGAAGCAAAGACTAAGTTCAAGTCATTAAGATACTCCCAAGTGGCGTACCTCAAGTTTACTGTACGATTCCAACTGTTTCCTGAACCTTTCTTGGGAATCACTGACTTCCTTCAAAAGTTGTTCTTGTAGGGCACGCTCACGTCCTCTTGCAGCAGCAAGCTCTTGCTCTGCATACAAAAATTGATCTCGAAATTTCTTCCTCTCGGATTCTGCAAAGACAGGAATCACACAAAGCAAACCAAATTACCCAAAACGATCAAATGCACAAATCAACTGCTATTGATCAAATAACGAGCAATTACTATTTTTATAAATAATGAACTGACCAACTTTAGAAAAGCTTTCATTTAACGCCTCCATTTTGGATTGATACTCGCGAACTTGCTCCTCTGCGGTGCTCAAAGCATCCAGAAACTCCGCCTTGACCTAAAACAATCAACAACAACAACAACAACAACAACAATGAGAAAGAAGAAAAGTACTGTCTCAAAGAAAATGAAAGTGCAAGACACAACCTCAGCTCATTTTCTATATAATACGAGAGTTACTGTGGATGGATCGATTTTACCATCTGGCGGCATTGGTAGGTGCAGAGCATGTGACCTGAGGAAGACGAGGGTTGAACCGGAGGAGCAGGAGTGGCAGCAGGATTGTCTTCGTAAATAACGAGCCGCCGATCCGAGCCGCCTGGGGGACTACTGGCAGCTATCGCCTCTGGCCTCGCTCTCTTCGGCGGTGGAGTTCTCAGAATCATTCTCTCACTGCCAAATTTCTAGGGTTCGGTTCCGCTGAGGGGGATTCAAACTTTAATTAAATTAAATGTGCGCCTGCGGGTCGTGTGTTTTATTTGAAAGCAAGGGCGCCAATGCCCAGGGCATCCGTCTGCCTTCTGCCCAGACAATTTCCGTAATTTCATAAAATCTTTTCAACTTAGAGAAAAGTAATCTTAATTTCCCGTTTGGGTGTAGGACAAATTTCACTCGCATTTCCTTTTATTTTCCCTGCCCGCCTCCAACCCATCCGACACCCCTTTCCTACGACTAGATGTGGCTCTTGTATACATATCTATATATTTAAATTTAAATATTAAGTTAAGTGAAAAAACCAAAAAAAAAAAAAAAAACAAAAAGAGAAGGGCTTAGTGAAACCCTAAATTTTAGTTACTTTTGAAAAAAATTAAATAAAAAAATTTTAACAAGTAAAATAAAGAAGTGGAAAGTAATAATCCTTCTTATACCTACACTTAGATTTAATTTTAAGAATATTTATTTATTAATTTCTACTCTAAATTAGTTTTAGGAACAAATGTAATATTAATTTATTTTTAATTAATTTTAAATTACTAAATTTTTAAATTCTCTTTGATGTTCTATTCTAACTCCACTTAATTATTAATCTAAGTATCTAACTAACTGATAATTAATTTCTCAAATTTTTAACTTTAGTTACTAAATCTTATTACATTTTACTTGAAAATCTTTAATGATATGAAAAAAATTTTAATAAATCTTAAAATAAAAATATATGGTTGTAAGAAATAGATGAATTCCTTGCAAATATATTACTTATTGTATTAATCATGCTATACAAAATTTAGAAGATTTATGTGATTGTTATTTCACTGTGAAAAAATAAATAAAGGTCCATTAAGAGGTAATTCATCATTTATGTGAATCTAACCTTGATTTTATTAAGAGACAACAATTCATGCAGTTATTTAATATAAAGAGTAAGGTAAGAGGGCAAGAGAAATTAAGAATAAGAGTAAAAAGAGATGCAAGGCTTAAATAGATAAGAGTCTTGCATTGTGTGTTGTGGCAGATGTAAAAAATTTTACCACAGTTCAAGAATTTGTTCTAAAGTAAAATAATGCTTTGTTTTTTACTTTCAAATTTTTGACTTGTATGATTGTCAATAGCAAATTTTGATTTCATTTTTTCTAACCTAGAAATAAAGGAATAAGTAGCACAAGTGCTACCAATAATGAATTAACCCATAATGAAATGGTAGATCCAAGTTTAGTGCAAGTAAAGAAAAACACAAAAAATCATTCAATTTCAGTAATCTAAATAAAACACTAAGAAAGTATCTCATTTTATATTTAAATAGTAATTCAATGAACAAATTAAGTTCATAAATAACAATAAAACATAATTGTTCTTTTGTATAAGGAAAAGGTGATGTATTAAAATGAGCATTACAAGAAAGCTACATTTTAAAGTCACAACTTTAATCTTTATAAACATTACAATAATCTTTTTAGTATAAAGCATTAAAATTTTTGTTGCTAACTTGTTGCCTTCAATTTCATTTAGTAAATATTGACACAATCACTAATGTATTTAGAATTATAATGTAATATAACAAAATTAGCATAAGCATCTTCACTGATATAATATATATCTTTAGGTTGTGTATCTTTATATATAACTTTTTAAACTCTCTTCTAATCAAATGCATTTCACTTGCAAGGCTTTTAAAATTTATTTGATTTTCTTTTATTGTTACTACATTTAGGGGTTCATTGGTTGCTACATATTTTTTACTTTACATGTTTATTGGTAGGTTTCATCTTAAAAAGTCTGCACTACAATTTTTGTCATCACAATAATAATATAGTTTATGCTTGTTTCTCTTAGACTAAGGAACCTTGATTAAGGGTCTTTTATTTTGTATCTTACGTTGTATGTTTATGAATTTAGGGCCTTTAAAATTCATAGAGATAGAGCTTAAGAAAGACATTTTACTTTTGAAGTTGTAGCATAATGCTTTAGAGGAATAAGCACTTTTAAAGAACAAATGTTGGTTGGTTGGTCCTCGTTAAAGTGATGATTGATTAAGTTGAATAATGATAAGGCTTTCTATAGGAATTTTAGGTTGGAGATAATTAAAGGTGTCATGAAAGATCATTTATAAGAGGTTTTATATGCAATATAAAGATTTATTCCTCCTTTATTGTTGAACTTAAGGGCATTTTCTATGGCCTATCATATGTGTAAGGAGCTTGGTTTTATAAAGTAATATTAAAAGTTAATTTTAAGATTGCATAAGGACTCTCACCCCTGTGTCAAACCTATTATTGAATGCTAGACATTGTTATATAGAAAATAACTAATAAGATTACAACAATTTATAAGGAAGAAAATCGAGTTATTGATTACTTGGTAGTTAAAAATTTGAAAGTTTGTATATAGTTCCTTATTAAGCCACTAGGGGTGATTTTTTTAATGACTTAAAGGATGATACAAGTGGAGTTTCATTACCTAGTACCATAATTATATAAATTGGGTACTAATTACACCTTTCCTTTTGTAAGAAAAAAAAAAGTATGTAAGACCTAAACTTTAATAAGTAATTCCATTTTGATTGATCATATATTAAAAAAATGAATATGAGATAAGAAAACACATGAAAACTTTTCTTTTGACTACCATAACACATAGAAATTATACAAATATAAAATTTGAATTTTAATGTTTGTTAATTGTCAAAGTTTTAATTTGATTATATTTATTAATATTAGAATTGTGCAATATATGAGTCTATTATATTTATTGAAAAATGTATTTTGTTTGTATTTTATTTAAATGAAAAAAAATTAAATTATGAGTATTTTTTTAAAATAAAAAAATAAATTTGATAGTAATTTTTCTTTTGAAGAAAACAAAAGGTGAAAAAAGAAAGATTTATATTATAAATATTATTTTATAAAAAAAAGACAACTTTAGAAATATTTATATGTAAAAAATAGGAAAAGAATTTATGATTATTTTTTATTTATTTTTCTTTAATTATGAACATTTGTGTTGTACAGGTTGTGGATATAGGTAAAAAAATTGTAAATATAAATTAGATAAGTTGTAATATGTGTGTGTATATGTGTATATATGTATGTTAAATGACAATGAAGTAAAATGAATTGATTAAATGCATGTAAAAAGCATAATTATATTAAAATATTTTAAAAAGGTTACAAAATAATTTTTGAGTGAATGTTCAATTAAAATTTGAATTAAATACTTAAATTATTCGTAAAAATAATCTAAGTAAATATTTTAGCAACTTTTCTCTCAAGCATTTTTTGATAGGTTAAAAAAATTAATTGAAAACGATGGCATGCTACGAAGGGGTGAAAAGTATTTTGCCCGTGGGGATTTGGGGGTAGAAAAAAAGAAAAAAAGAGAAAAGGCGCGATAAGAATTGACGCAATTAGCTTGGATGATAAAATTGGTGCACGTGGGGGATTTTGTAATAACAATACAATAGACATGACATGACATGACATGGGGAGGCGGACCTGCCGGCGTGCAGTGTAAAAACAACAACGCACCTCTCCATCCATCCATCCATCCATTTGGGTTTGCCTTGCGCGTAATTTTTAGCAGTTAGTTCGGGGGGGGGGGGGGGGGGCCATTTAGGTCATGTCGTCTTGGAAGGGACAGGAAACCGAAAAAAGGAATTATAAAAAAAATCCTACTAAACAAATAATAAAAAGGAACGGAACACCATACCACGGAGGATTCAGTATCTTGCAGGCAGGCAGGCAGGCAAAGCCCCTCAGCAGCTGATTGTCACGGAACATTAAAGCAACTTGAGGGGGACGTACAGTACTATGCATTTGTTCTTTGACGATGTCGTTCGGTAAATAATAGTAAGTTGTTATAGAATTATTATTATTTTTTAAATAATTTATAATTATTATTATTTTTTAATAATTTATTAAAACGTGACGTGCAATGATCTTATGTAATTTTTTTCTTTTTTAATAATGTGAAATTTGAAAATGTGGGGGTATTTCGGGGGTGGGTCGGTATTTTGTTTTGGGGTGGTTGGTGGGTTGGGTTGGTACTGTTTGACAATTAATTCCTTAATTTACAAAACATAAAAATCGGATGTTAACCCAACCCATAAAAAAATTTTTTTTTTTTTTTTTTAAAAAGGGGTTACGCACCGCATTGCACACCTCCTCAGCCAAATTTTTTTGCCCCTTTGGACTCTCCTCCTTTGGACTCTCTCTCCCGATCTCTACGTGTAATAAATAAATAAATAAATAAATAAATAAATAAATAAATATTTATTTATTTATTTATTTAATCCACAGACAATGAGATGCATGCGTGTGCGTGTTGTTGCTGTTGGGACTACAGCGCTGGAGCCAGCATCAACTAATCCGTCCATCCATCCATCCATCCAATCTGAGATTTCCCAAATTTTTTTATTTAATTTTTTTTAATTGCATGTCTAAATAAAATTCAGATTAGATATATATATATATATATAAAAGCACATCTGTTATAAGATTCTTTTCTGGTTTACCATATGGCTCCTTGTCTTTTTTTTTTTTTTTTTGGGGGGGGGGGTTTATGGCATGGTTACAGAAAACCTCTTTTCAGTTGGAATAACTCTCCACCAACACTTTTTATTTATGAAGCTTATATCTAGAGTAGAGTAGGAGAGTGTCCTGTTAATTTGCAATTTGAAGAATTAAATTCATTCGAAATATTACAAATTAAAAAAAAAAAAAAACAAAACAAAACACTTACGCAAGAGTCTGTGTTTTCTGTAAGAGAGAGAACAGAAAAAGAGGCATGAGAGAGAAAGAGAGAGGGGCAAAGCAAAGTCGTGTCGGCTTCGACCAAACATTGACTCTCTCTCTCTCTCTCTATATATATATAAACACCACGCTGCCACTGTGTATATATATGTATGTGTGTGTATATATATGTTGTCGATCCGATCGATATTTGCATTTTTGTTCATCGCAGCTGATTTTCTCTTCATTTTCATCTGCTGGGTCGTACGGATTTTCGAATTAAGAGCTCGAAATTAGGTATGATTTCTATTAACAACCTTTGGATTTTTTCTTCTTTTCCTCCCTTGTTGTTGTTGTTGTTGTTGTTGTTGTTGTTGTTGTTTGCTTACTTTACAGGCAGATGTCTAGGTTGGGGAGAGAATAATGGAAAATGTAAACCCCCCCTCCCCCACAAAAAAAAAAAAGGGTGGAAAATGAGAGAAAATGCAGGGAGATTATGGGAGTTTGAATATGGCAGTTACTTGATGGAGCTTTTTTATGTGTTCTCTTCTTTTTAATGCAGTATCTTATCTTTGTTTTTTTAAATTAGATTTCCGATCATTTTTTCCTTGTATTTCCTTGGATTTTGAAAGAAGTTTTCTCTGTATCCAAACAACATATTACCGTAATTTATTTTTTTATATCTCTTTTATGAGGTTGTGTGTGTGTGTGTGTGTGTCGAGCCAGTTTATTGATGATTCATTTAAGGCAAAAGGCACACGAGAGAGAGAGAGAGAGAGAGAGAGAGAGATTTATTACTGACACAGCTCAAGCCGAGTTATTGAGGCTTTTTAATTAGCAAGCGGTGAATCAATCTGGCACGATTATTATGAGATAGTAAATGCATGATCATTAATGGGTTTTGTTCTAGTTGGTGAGATAATTGATGGCAAGTTTCCCTACTCTGGTTGATGTCCTCTAGCTACTATTGTAACGCAGGCTTTTCATTTTTTGACCTTGCTGCTCCCCCGAGGATTTTGCTTCATTGATTGACCTTGCTGCTCCCTGAGGTCCTTGTTTCATTGACTGACCTTCTTTCTCCCCGAGGACCTTGTTTTGTTTTCCTCATGGCCTTTGCAGCTTTGAATCAACCTTCTGGAGGATACCCCAATGCAGGTATGAGTTGTTATGGTCTTCTTAATATCGTTCGGTTATGGCAATTTTGGGGTCAAAATGGTTGACAGTTAGTAGCTGTATGGGTGAGACATGGGTGGGAGTTTGTGTTGGTAAATACTTTTATGTACTGTTTGGATTTTATGATTGCTGATGTTGCTTAACGTGTTGAGGTTGTATTCAATGTAAGAAGCACTGTAATTTCTCCAAATCGTTGAACGAGATGTGCTAATGGCTTGGTATTTGGCATTGAAAATTGGCATCAGGACTGACTTCAAGCAAGCTAGATGGTTTGGGGTAATTTGCATGCATTACATGGTTTTTAGGAGTGCAGTCACTCTGTATATCTATTGTTGCTTAACACATTGTTATTCTTTATGTGCACTAAATGGTTTTTTAGTGGGTGTTAGAATTGTTAAACTAGAATATTAAGTTGTCGCCATTCTCAAAGATGGTTTCTTGCACCTGGATCAGTTTTTTTTTTCCCATTTGAATTTTGAATTTCCTTTTAAAATGTTATTGTTATGTGGCTGATAGCGTCATGTGCACCCTCAAATTCTTGTATGGTAACTCTGTTATGCATTGAATTAATTGATTGTATAACTGACCCTTTGTGGCACATTTACTTCTTTTTCAAACAATTTCTGTTGGTTTTGGTGTGCAGAGGCAGGCTATTTTTAAATAGGGATAAGCTTCCTCTTGTTTCCTTTTATTTGAGGACATTAATTAGTCTTTTTTAATTCAAACAGATCCTTTTGAAATTGTAGAGAGCTGTTGTGGATTTGTCTTCTGTCAATTGTAGATCGTACCCAAATTGTTAGATGTAGTTTGCATGCTGCTGTGTGACACCCAATAGTTCTGTTGATGGTGATAGATGGAACTTGAAAAGTTGAATTGGTGGGTTTATACATTAAACATATAATATTGTTTCATGACCAATTTTCAAGCTCTGATTGTTCGATGGCATCTACCTTGTGTAGCATTCAAATATCTGTCCTATGTTCATTCATGAAATTACTGCAATGAGGACAACAACAACTACAACAACAACAAAGCCTTAATCTTAATTTTAATTGGGGTTGGCTATACGAATCTTTTCTCGCCATTCTGTTTTATTATGAACTAAATTTAGTGTGATATCTAGTTGTTCTGACAAATCTTTTCTAGCCGTTTGTGAAGGTACTTGTAATGGGTTGAAACAATATCAATGAGTCTTTCATCTTGCAAACAAGGCATATCTTGTCTAGGCAAAATTTTTGAATGAAGCATTTATTTCAATGTCATGCTGCTACCTAGTCACCTACTTTGGTTCCAAATTTCTTTAAAATATAGACACAATTTGTTTCTAGATTATAATTGGACCCACCTTTTTTTCTTGAACCATCTTTCATCAATAAAATCAGATCCTTTAGATTCAAAGTCAACCATGTTGCAACCTCAGATTGTTGGTGAGAAACTATGGAAACTGCAGAAAGGGTTCAGCAAAATTTATAATTTTACAAAGGGCTTCAGGGCATTACAGCTATCCTTGGGTTTGGTGAATTATACAAAGAGGATAGCTTAACTTCTGTTATAATGACAGCTAACATTTTTTTGGTGAAAACTTCTATGATCTATCACGTTTTCAGTGCAAACTTTTACATATTCATCATGCTTCAATATGTTGAAGTTAAATTGATGGTTTAGAGATAATGTGAAGCCAACTTATTTTGTTGATGTTGCTTAATGTATGGATTATATCATGCTCTAATATTTTTACCTCAAGTCTTCCAATTTCTTAACTTTTTCTCTTTGCCAAAAGTAATACAAGTGTCTTCCTGAATATGCTTGACATTTAATATTTTGAAAATTTTTTTCTTTCTTTTTGTCTTCATGAAGCTTGACTCTGGTGGCTTTCTGTTAATAGGTGGTTGTAATGATGCCATCTACAAGGAGTTATGGCATGCCTGTGCTGGACCTCTTGTTACCCTTCCTTGTGAAGGGGAAAGAGTGTATTATTTTCCACAAGGTCACATGGAGCAGGTAAGTTTTAGCAGGACTAGACCAATAATTGTGATTTTTCATTTGTTGCTTATATGTTATGATCTTACTTCCAAATCGAAGCCCTATGAAAATTATTTCCATCCATATCACTGGGTATTGGACTTTTCATTCTATCTTACATATCAACTTGTCTTTTTTATGTAGCTTGAAGCTTCAATGCATCAAGGGTTAGAGCAGCAGATACCATCTTTCAATCTTCCCTCCAAAATTCTTTGTAAAGTGGTCAATGTTCAGCGACGGGTTGGTTATGCTGTCACCAGCTTCACATTATTTTTTGGTTTGCCCTAGCATTTAGCTGAATGAGAAGACATGGACTTGATTTTTGGGCTCTTGCTAAATATTGGTTGCTTCACTTATTTTGTTTGGTTGCAGGCTGAATCTGACACGGATGAAGTTTATGCACAAATAACTCTGCTTCCTGAAACTGATGTAAGTCATCTTCCTCTGTGAACAAAGATTTCAAGTACATTTTAATTCTCTGTATATCTGCATATATGTGTATATAATACATACCTTTTTGTCCCCTGCATCTGACTTATATATTATTTTTTATGGTCTACCTCTTTGAATCAGCAAAGTGAGGTTACAAGTCCTGATCCTCCTCTCCCGGAACCTGAAAGATGCACCATCCATTCCTTCTGTAAGACACTAACTGCTTCTGACACAAGCACCCACGGTGGTTTCTCCGTTCTTCGAAGGCATGCAGATGATTGCCTTCCTCCACTGGTCAGCATTTGAGTTTTAATTATTTGTGCCATTTGTACCATATTTTCTTATCATCTGGTTGATTCTTTGCTTTCATCCCCCGTGTTGTTTCTTCAGGATATGTCCCAGCAGCCACCGTCGCAAGAATTGGTTACAACCGATCTGCATGGCAATCGATGGCATTTTCGGCATATTTTCCGAGGTTAGCAACAGTGGCTATATTATGTTATGGTGCTAAATACTCGTTACAGTCAGTAATTTGTTCAATGCATTGGCTGAGATGAACTTGTGATTACTTTCAATGAATTAGATAAGATTTTGCTCTGAATTTTTACCTACCAAATTTTCTTACTTATTTTTAGACTATTATTGTTTCCTTTTCACCATTGTATGTTGGGTAAGCCTCATTTGGCCTCTTCCTCCCCCCCTCAAGGGGCCATTCTTTATGAAATTAAGTGGTTGAACAAATTCAAAAGCTTATATTGTTGGGGCTTGAGGCATGCTTCCGGTACATTGATTTACTTGTGCTGTTTTTTCTGTTGGTCATAGGTCATTGTTCATTTTAGATCATATGTATGATCTACATTCAGAAGTTTTGAACCTTTGGGCAATGGGGTGTAGAATCTTTATATTTTCAGCCCGCCTTCTAGAGTGAATTGTTGTAAATTCCATGAGTGCATGCCATCAATTCAACATTCCATGAGTGAATTGTTGACCTATGAACAGCATGCACTAACAGTGAGCTTTTTTGGAATAATTTTCTGAGCTAATTTTGTGAAATGTGCATCTAAAGTGTTAGGAACAAACTTTCTTTTCTGCTGAACATCATCTATAATGCATAGATTTTAGTATGGATTTATTACTACCATTTTTATGCTGTATAATGCATTAATTGTGCGGTACAAATACATTTTTGTTTCTAGTTTGTCAACTGATATGCAACATAAGGCATACATGTTGGTATGCATTACTTGTTGGGGCCTTTGATGAAAACATTAGGAATTGCAGGTCAACCTAGGCGCCACTTACTTACAACTGGGTGGAGTGTTTTTGTTAGCTCAAAAAAGCTAGTGGCTGGTGATGCATTCATCTTCCTGAGGCAAGTTAACTTTTCCTCTTTCCTGTTTTCTAGGCACCCTTTTGAATGGTGTTCATTTTGAATATGGTGTCCAAACTTTAAATCCTTATATATGTGTTCCCATCTGCAGAATTATGACTTACGAGTAGCATTTATTGCTTTCCATCAATACACCTTGGTAAAAACTGTGAAAGCAATGAGGAGGACTAGAAATTGCAATTTCATCAGTTGTAGTATTAAGTAAAGAGATTTAGCATTCAGATAACTGACCCAGAATGACATTGGGGGTGTCAATGTCATTACCTTTTTGTTATTTATTTATTTATTTCTTTCTTTATTATGATGATTATTATTATTATTGGTTTTGGAGGGGAGGTCTGAAGAGCAGAGGTATTGATCATGCTAATATTTCTATTTCAGGGGAGAAAATGGTGAACTTCGTGTTGGGGTAAGAAGACTCATGAGGCAACAGAATAATATGCCATCTTCTGTTATATCTAGTCAAAGCATGCATCTTGGGGTTCTTGCTACTGCTTCTCATGCCATTGCGACCAGAACTCTTTTTTCAGTCTTCTATAAGCCGAGGTTTGGAAAGCTTGCCACTCTTGTTTGGATGTGTTGCTTTATTTCTGTGTGGGCCATTTGTAATACATTAGCAACATTCAGAATATTGCATGGTATTGTGCCTGGTGTTCTTTGACTGCATAAACAGGACATAACATGAGGATGCCAATTTTATGTGGACAATTACATCAGTTTTGTTTATAAGGGTATTTTCCAAGAATTGGGGGTTTTTTCTTTGATATTTTGTTTGGGACTCTCCTTGTTTTTAAAAGTTTCAATTATCATTCATATGATTGTGAAGTCATCTTTTTTTTTTTTTTTTTTTTCATCAACATATTTAAATAGTCGGCATGAGCTTGCTTTTATCTGTGTGTTTAGATGCATTATCATACAGGGGCCAGAAGGTTGTGCATTTAAGGTTAGTGTCATGCATTTCATGTGAAAACACTGAACTGTCTTCAATCTCTCCCTTAGGAATCCATCTGTTGGAGTAGTAGACATTGTAGTTACTTTTGCAATTGAGTACATTCTTTTACTTGGTTCTAGAATGCTTACTATGGGCCATGCAAAATGGATTCCATTCTTGTTTCATTATACCAATGGCTGTTTCTTTCCTAAAGATTATTAATGGGATTAATATCTTTACTGACTATAAAAATTCTTTTCAGAACAAGCCGCTCTGAGTTCATTGTAAGTGTCAACAAGTACCTTGAAGCTCGGAACCACAAGCTTTCTGTTGGGATGAGGTTTAAGATGAGATTTGAAGGCGAGGAAGCTCCAGAAAAAAGGTATTGCCTTGTACTGATTGATGTTTTTACTCAAGAAGGTAGTAACCTGTCGTAAGTAGTTATTGCTTCATTAAGCTACAGGTTCAGTGGCACAATTGTTGGTGTTGGAGACAACATATCTTCAGTATGGGCAGATTCTGAGTGGAGATCCTTGAAGGTTGACAAGATCTTTCATTCATTTTCTTGGTTTAAATTCTTTAAAATTCTAAGATTGTGTTTTTTGTGTGTGGACATCCAGCCAAAGTGGAAAATTGTTTTTCCCTATTAAGACATTTTCTTTGGCTTCACCTGATTTTTGTATGAATAAGGCTGTTGCTCTTCCAGTTCTGGTTTTATAAGAATTTTTTGTCGCCATCTTGTGTTGAGGTTGATATGATGTTCATTGCCAGGTACAATGGGATGAACCTTCATTGATTTTGCGTCCCGAAAGAGCATCACCATGGGAACTGGAACCACTTGTTGCAGCCACCCCTTCAAACTCCCATCCTGTGCAAAGATGCAACAAGAGGGCACGTACTTCTGTTTTGTCTTCACCAACACCTGACATGTCTTCACTTGGTACATCAGTTTCTTTTAGTTCAACATTTCCTTGGTTCTTCCTGATTCTTGATGGTAAACTTTCTATTATCATTGTGAATCAGGCATTTGGAAGTCCCCAATTCATTCTTCCACTTTCTCTCATGGTGAATCACAACGTGGACAAGATCTCTGTCGATCACCCAATTTATCTATTGATGCCAATACCAACTCTCTCGCCTTCAGAGGCTATGTTCCTCTGGCTGATATTTCACCAAGCTCTAGGTGCTGGCCTATCCAAGTTGAAAGTGTTGCTGAGACTTTTTCCCCAGCCGTCAACAAAGATCCTGGAGATAGGAGACAGGGTGCTAGGAGTGTCCCCAGGCTATTTGGGTTTAAACTTGTTGAAAGTTCCAATGGAGAAAATAACTTGCCAGTGAATTCTGTGTCTGGGATAAGGAGGGATGGCTGCCCGGTCCTCTGTTTAGATACTGAGTCTGACCAGCGCTCTGAGCCATCAAATGTTAATCTGTCTGAAATTCCTTCAGTAAGTTGTGAACCTGAGAAGTCAAGCCTGAGATCTCCCCAGGAGTTACAAAGCAGACAAACCAGGAGCTGCACAAAGGTCCTTCCCTTTCAGTCTTTATACATGATAGGAATATTAAGAAGTCCCAGATTCTGCGTCCCCTCCCTCCCCCAGCCCTTTTTTTTTTTTCCTTTTATTGAAATGTTTTTATTCTATGAGATTTTTCCAAAATCTCTGACAGTGTCTTTTTAAGCTTTTCTGCTAACTTATTTTGTACTCCTTTACCACCAGAGAATAACTTTACCATCAAACTAATGTCATTACAAATCAAAATGGGACACTAAAAGGAATAAGCTTGTGTGATTTTACTTTATGCTTTTTCCATAGTTAACATGTTTGATTCTTTTGGTTAGGTTCACATGCAAGGTATTGCTGTTGGGAGAGCTGTTGATTTGACACGATTTGAATGTTATGATGACTTGTTGAGGAAGCTAGAGGAAATGTTTGACATTGATGGTGAGCTTTGTGGTTGTACTAAGAAATGGCAGGTCGTCTACACTGATGATGAAGATGACATTATGATGGTTGGGGATGATCCCTGGCAGTAGGTTTCTTGACTTGCATTTTTTTTCCATTCTCTTTTGGTGCTGTTACTAGTAATTCTTGAAAATTAAAGCTAGTTCTTCACTTCTTCTGTATTCCTGATGAGTTAATCTTGGTGTCTGATTGCAGTGAGTTCTGTAGCATGGTGAGGAAGATCTTCATCTATACGTCAGAGGAAGCCAAGAGGCTGTCGCCTAAGATAAAATTACTGGGAAATGAGGTCAAAGGGACCAAGCCTGATGCCGGTAGAGTTAACACGGAGGAGGATCATTCATCTGCTGTGGGGCCTGGGACCTGATTTGTCCATCCCTATGTTTTACCATCAATGGCTGGAAGGATTTGCTAATAAGAACGGCAAGATGGAGTCAGAATGCCACTGTCAAGATTTTATTTATTGTGACATTATTCGGACTGGCCAGCAAGAGTTTCCAACCAAGCAGCATGAAAGCTGCAGGCGAGATGGTGGACGCTGGCCTGCCAATTACTTGACTAAGTCAATTGTAAAGAGTGTGACTTAAACCTCAAACGATAGGGTTTCTTTTATTTTTATTGTATTATTTTGCGATGGGAGTTTGTAGTGCGTGTCCATGAGGAGGATTGAGATAGGTTGAACGGTCTGTCCAATCCTATCCTTCTGTTTTGTCCCAGTAAGTGAAAATTGAAGGATGGAGGATGTGCGTGCTTTCCCTGTTTCTCCCTCCTGACTTCCTGGTTTGTACTACATCGTGATTCAGAACAACATGGCTTTTTGTGAACAACTGGTTATGGATATCTCTTTATTCTACTCAATTTTTAATTCACCTTTTGTATTTTACGCCTTTCCATTTCGAATCCTGCCTCTGTGGATGACAAATAAAACGGTTGATGTAAATTCTTGGTCTTACAGTGTATAAAGCAAAATTTCATTGCCAGAGAGCTTCGCAGCTGAGATCAGGAAATGCTTTTGACATTTTTGATTATGGTAGCCCCCCCACCAACGATTAGTTTCTCCCTTGGCACATACTCACACACTACAAAAATGGTGCAATAAATAAATCATAATACGCCAGCTGGTTGGGCTAGTGGGGGTGGATAACGGTCACAAGGTTTGAAAACATTTGAGAACAAAAGAGTAGGGTAAACGTGCTTTGGGGTTGGCCTTTTTATGAGCCCTTCTTCTAGCCTTCAACCGACCATCGAGAGATATTGAGACTTGCGTAAATAGACAAAACAGACGCCCAACTGCCGAAAAGCCAGGAGCTTCCCTTTCCTCAAGGTTTCGCATTCTTATCGACACACATTATTTATTAGACATGTTAAAAGCAGCGAGGAAGCTCAAGAAGTTGTTCTGGTCAAGGAAGAAGAAGAGGAGACAGAAGAAACAGTACCATATCCATGAGGCCGATCGCCATTCTCCTCCTCTTCCTCCTCCATCATCTCATTGTTGCTGCTCATACTCAGCAGCACTAACTCAACCATCAGCTCCGCCTTTGCCACCGTGGCTTCAGTATGAGCAGTCCAGCAACGAGGCCATTTCTACATCTGAGCTGCTGCAGCCATTGCTCGAAACGGCACAACCAGGTGAAACCGCGTTCCCATCGCACGAAATTGTTGTGCAAACAAATCCCATTTATTATACATTGCCTGCCAACACAGCATCATCATCCTATCAGCCGTATATGGCTCCAAATCTTGTTTATGGGGTGCCTCTTGGACAGACACCTAGAAGAGAGAGGTCAGCCGGATTTTTCGGATGTTTCGTTGACTTTGGTCTCAATCTAGTCCGTTTCTTTTGTCCATGTTTCCACATCCGAGAAGTTGCTTAGATAGTGGCTTAACACTTCCCCCCCCCCCCAAGCCCAAACCCCACCCTCTAAAAATTAATAATATATAGATATATAAAAGGAACAACCCACCGCATCTATTTTTTCCTCTTTTTTTTTTTTGTTTTTCATTTTTGTGCTTATTTTTCCCTATTCCCCCCCCCCACCAACCTTGATTGGCTTATTTGTCTTTGATATTGGGAGGTTCTGGGTTTTGTACGTACAAGGCAAACTAACAGAATGCTATGTCCGTGCCTGTTGCTTTAGCCCCCAAATGTATGAATTGCATTCTTGAAGGCGAAGACCCAATTGATGGAAGGGATTGTAAACTTGCAGCTGGATCATAAGTCCATGGTTCTACTACAGATGTGCTAAATCCTTGTAATGTCATTCCATATCATCTACATGCTTTGTTATGGTGGCAAATATGGTTGCTTTTACAGCTTCTTTGCGCAGGACCATGGCAAATTAAATGCACATGAGGTAAAAATGAAATGATAAAATAAAATGGTTCTTTCACTTCACACTTGCATGACATTCAAACACTTGGCGTGAAGAACCAGGAAGAAAACGAGTGCAGATTTGATAATGGTAATTGTCCTTCAAGCTGGCAAGCAGCGCCTAGCTCACAATTTGTCGTTGCAGATGTTACTTGAATAATCAACCGTGTTCTGCAAAGATTTAACGAAACGTTACTCACTTTGGTTAGAAAAATTTGTGCATTTTTATGAGGCATACCGGTTATTAAAACTGGAACTATTGGGTTATGGCAAAAAGTTGAAATGGGTCGAACTGCTAATCAGTGTTTTTAACTGTAACTTCATCCTAGATTGCAACATATAAGCTACAAACAACTTTACAATTTCTATCAAAAAACCTTCAAAAGGATGATGCTAAATGAACCCCTAGCCTAAAGCCAAAAAAAGGAGAAAAAAAAAAGAGCATTTCCAAATCTTCAAGGAAGAGGATACACCACCTAAAAAAAAAACAAAAGGTACCCACGAAGGCAAGTAGATTAATAAGATATGTTAACGGATATTAGGCTCCATCCAATAATAAGCAGAATAAGAGAAGTTCAGCCGAAGAAGTTCACGGATGTTACGTTCCATTCAATAAAATAAGCCGAATAGGAAGTGCTGCAGAAAAGGCACACTAAAAACAATTCAATGCATATCCCGAGTTGCTGCACCAGTTGCGGCTTTGTCCTTGGATTGTCTTCCTTTCTGTGCTTGAAGCTCACTTGTGATTTTGGATGCACTGCAATTGGAGCAAGGATGCAAGCAGCACATCAGAACTCGGATCGATTAGCTTAATGGAAACCATGTAATGCAAACTTCAGCCCATCTTCATCTGCTGTCCAAGACAACTTTCCCATATGACCGGCTTGAGAAACAATTTGCAATGTTATCACCAATACTGTTTTTGTTACTGCCACCAGGTCTTCTTGCAGCATCACCAAGAAACACAACATTCCAGTAAGAGCCTATACTTTATCCCAATTTTCAGATCCAATTCTAACAGTAAAAGTTCCCACTGTAACTACAAATATAAGGATGCTGCAAACACAATGTCTCTCTTGATTTTAGAAACAGCCTCTTCAAATTTAGCCTCTAATTCTGTTTCACCAATGGACTTTGCTGCCTGTATAAGCTGCTGAAGAACTTCCTCCAGTCTCCTAATTGCTCTGATCAAGCTGCCCTCAAAAACCTGTGTAATTTCCATGATCTCATAGAATTTGGATCCTTTTGCCCAAGAATACACAGCCTCCATAATATCAGGCCGAAAGGAACTAACAAAACTTTCCACATCAATTTGTACCTGTCAATACAATAAAAAAGAATAGCACTGGAGAATGCCAATGAATATCAAAACAGATCACAAAGCAGTGACATATTTCTTAGAGAGTCAAGGACACAGAGATGGGTTCAAACATTCACCCTCCCTCACAGTCACACAATCTGTGCAGACTTCCGAGAGTGGATTATTGGCCAAACTGGAAATTACACCAACCTTCCACTTAGTGACTTACAAAGAAAACTCACTGCAAGCAAAACTTCAATTGAGGCAGAATGGAGGCTGTTTGAACTCTGGCTAATTTTTACTAGCTCAGACAGGTAAATATAACATATGATTATGGACTATTTTCTCCAGTTAATTGTCCCAAAATGATCATTTCTAATTCATGTAAGGATTGAAAAAAAAAAAAAAAGATCACAGCCAACAGCTTGGTCTGGTTGGCCACAGGAGCAAAACTTTTGGGGGGCAGCCGCAGGTTAAAACCATAGCTCCCTCAAATGCACATGAAATGTGGGTTTTAACTCCCATGCACCCAAGAAAAAAAAAAAAGAAAAATAAAAATCACACAACTAAATTATGAATGACCATCAAATTGCTTTCAGCCTTAGAAAACATTGTTTCATTAGTAGGAATAAATATGTCATTATTTTATCTTTTTTCCTTAAGACCATCCATGTCCTATTGTCGCTTGAAAAGAGCAAAGATCCAGAAATCCATATGTACCTTGCATTCTAGTTGAAGTTTGGCAACTCTTCTGGCCGTATCTTGTAATTGCATAAAAAGCAAGTCAAGTTCTTCTCTAGGTTTTGCAGCATCTTGAAGCTTCTCCTGCCACACAAAACAAGAGAGAAGAGATACCATCTCTTCCACCTTTATGTCCTTTAACACACCATTGAACATAAGCTCTGTCATTGTCAACTCATCTGCACTGCTAATTTCACAAGCAACCTTCCCTTTCAACTCCACAACATCATCAATTGTAATGTATCTGCAATTAAAACCATTACGCCATTACTATGACCTATCAGGTTGGTTTGTCAACATCTGTTTGTGGCACAATGCAAAGCACAGCAAAAAAAATTAACCATAGAGAATTTTAATCCCTCCCCCATGACCAAACCACATAAATCTTCCAGGTATTGTGTGGGTTTTTTTCCCTTCATAGCTTGCTTAATTAAGAACCATATCACCATCCCACCTAGAGTCATCTTTTCAGGTATAATCCAGCTTCTCCCTTCCCTACCATACCTACAAGAAAAGCATAGCTGCAATTCATTCCAACCCCCGCATCCGACCCTACCCCAACAAAAGCCCAAAATAAAAAAAAAAAACCACACAGGCCCACCTTCTAGCAAAGGCTCTCTTTTTGAGTTAATGTAGTGTCTGTCCAACAAGAAGAGAAGAGAAAAGAGTTGCAAAAGCAAGAGAAAGAAGGTTGTTGCAGCCTCAGCTGATATGGAAATAAACTCTGCCAGCATGTAAACCATGCAACCATTATATGGGGATTCGTTTTTGTGCGTTGGGGGGGGGGGTAATGGCTACTGTATGAAAATATTCTTACCCAAGTCTCCGGAGAACTCTCTTTCTGGCTTTAAGCTCATCTTTGAAAGCCAACACAGTGGAAGAACGTATAGCTTTCCTGATTGACTTAATCTTAGCTGTTAATTCTTTCTTTGCATGTAAAACTTTAAGCTTCTGCCCAATAAGTGGAGTTTTTGCAATATCATGCTTTTGAAACAGGTGCTCTAGAGCCTCTAGACGACGGACTGTCTTTTTATATGAGCTACTATGGATCTGAAAAACAAAATAGTATTGCCAAAGTTAACAAGACAATAAAAATACAGATAAGAAAGCAAAACACATGAATAAATGGTATTGCAAATACCTTCATGTCTCCTTCAGGATCCAGAGGCAATCCATCAAGCTTTCTGGAAAGAAATTCTGAAACCTGCTTCAGGGTGTTCTCTCGAACTTCCATTGGCAAAAGGTCCTTTGACATATATAACCGAGCACTACTCAAAGAGGTTATCTATTAAAGACAAAAGATAGATAAATGAGATACCACCAACCAAATACATGAGAAGGCATAACAATGGACGAGTCTTCCCTATCAAATGTTTCTTCAGAAGAAAAATCTATTAATTCATCACCAGCTAGAAACAAAGAAAAGTGATGTAGAATCCCTATGTCATGGAGCATATTAATTGATTTACGTGCAGAACAGATAATTGTTCGTGGAATGAAATTTTTTAAGTAATGTAGATACTTGTTGCTAAAGGAAGAGTGATTCTTTTTTTTTTAAAACATGAATTCATTTCCAAATTTTGGTTCACTCATTGAGAATTTCAGCGTCTTTTCTATTGGCCTGTCCTAAATTATTTCCTTCATATTCATTGGTGAAACTGAAAGTCTTGTTAACCTTGTGGAAAAGGAAATAATTTAGGGAGGGCAATAGAAAAGATAATGACATTCTCAATAAGTAAACCAGAATTTGGAAATGAATCTTTTTTTTTTTTTTTTCAACTCTTCCTTAAGCAACAAATAGGAAAATTTTGAGCACCAACTTGCGATATCATACAAAATTTTCCGAGGCAATTTTTTCAAACTAAGACATGGGGAAAAACGTCAAATTGTATCGTAAATTTCATAATATATGTATATATTTGAGGCCACCATCTTGAGATAAAAAGAGCCACCTTGCTAATTGAAGTACTGCATAATAGAGCTACTAATATTCAAAGTGCAATAACATCTCACAATCGATTTCAAGCATAGTTATCATGTATTGGAGCATTTATCAATTTTCTAAATGGAAGCGACTATGCATACACAAGTGATGGATATAGCTTTATACAATTAATAAAATAATATTTCTTTATTTTTCTCTCATCATTAACTCACTTTTTGCATTATTGTAATGATATTTGCATTATTTTATTAATTGTGTCCAGCTGTGTCCAACAAATGTTTTCCATTCTAATTCAATAAAATCAAATCATCTTGCATCATTAATTGTAACTTCTATGATATAATATAAATTTTAATTATCTGTGTCTTAGAACTAAACAATTATTGTTGTAATCTTACCAACTTCCAACTTTGAAAAACTTCTAACAATAAGAAATTAGTGATTATACAGGTATGATAATTATATACATCTTAGAAATCAACACATTCAGATTTTTTTTTTCTAGAGAAGAGTATTGAAAAAAAATATGTTTAAAAATGTGCTTTCTCTATCAGTAAAGGTCAGATACATAATAAAGAATGAAGATGGCTGATTCATAACTTTTTTCTACAATACAAGTGATACAAGAGTAAGAGCGTCTCTAAAAAGAAAGACCCTTGCAAATGATACTAATGAAATTATATTTCGGCAATATCTATTGCACAGTAAATATGGTGTATCATGCAATATTGTCAACAGAAATTCCAAATAACTAAGGAATGCAGAAAGAAATGTTATCATAGGGCTTAAAAACTAAAATAAAATATTGGAGATTAATAACTTCATAAACAGCAGAATCTTACTGAGGCACTTTACCTGGGAGATGGGAACAGAAACAACAAGAGGCTCTCCAGGCTCTCTCAGTGAAACAATCTTAATTTTCTTTTTCGCAATTCCATCTCTGCTCACCACACATCTTGTAAGAACATCTACAGCATAACTTGCATCTTCGGGTTTTCTATTTGCATCATCTAAACAAACATTTGACTGTTAAAACAAATAAACTTGAATTCCAGTGGCAATGATAGACCCACCCCATTAAGAGGGCACTCACCTTCAGAGATGCTTTTCACTCTGTTAAAATTGACTACCACTCCCCAGGTGACCTGTTCTTCAATTGAAAAGGATGGGGTGTCTTCTTCAGTCCCAGAGCATTGGATACAAACAAGCCTGCCTGATTGTAGATAGGGCAAACAATGCTTTGGTGAAAACACAATATCACGGGCATCCTTCTTCAAACTTTTGTATTGCTGAATCAGATCATAGTAGTTCTTCAAACTATCTTCCTCTTCAATTATCATTGAATCCTTCTCTTCTTCGAGGAGTTTAGCTTGTTTCTGAAAATATCACATTGATCATATAGTTAGTAGTATGCAATGGATTCTGAAATTACAGTCAGAATGAAAGAGAAGAAGGGCTCCTGTAAAATTGGAAAAAGTTGTCAGTTATGTAGATGATGCTTCTTCAAAAGGTGATCACATTGGAATCAAACTGGCATCCATCATCTTCCTTTTTCCTGCCTTATCATTTTCACTTTCTGGAGTTTGTAATTATAATGCTTCTCTTGGACATGCTATTCAATATGACATCCTTCACTATTTGTGCTATTGGATTTTTAACTTTATGTCACGATGGCTTGTGACATGAATCACCAAAAACAATCCACTGAATATTATTTGCTAATAATAGTTCAATTCGTTCTGGTGCCCCATTCCTCCTCCCCCCAAACCGCGCAGAGGGAAGAAAAAAAAAAAAGAAAAAGAAAACAGAGAGAGAATCAACAAGCAAACCTTTGTTAAGACTACAATAACTCAGGATTTGGAATGGCATGGTATGCCAATCAACAAGTCCAAAAGAAAGAAAAAGGAGACAAATTTAACACAACTTGTATTCTAAAGCAAACAAAAAAGAAGGTCAACAGAACAACCATAAAGTTGAGGAACTTCTAGCTACTATATAAACCAACCTGAAGGTCAGGAATCGCACGGTCAGCTTGAAATTGGTAGAATGAATTACGGAGCAAATTTTCAGGATCACCATCTTCACAGCGAATTTGATTTAAAAGCATATTGTAGCTTAAATGGAAGGCACTGGGATGCAACAGAAAAATAAGTCAACAAGAACTTTCATAAAATAAGTCAACAATAATTTCCAACAAAAATGGATAGAAAGATCCAACAGTCACTAAATATGAAACCTGAAAAAAAAAAAAAAAGAAGGTAACCATTAGACAGCATTTCTTTTTTCAAGTTCTTCCTTTCCTTTAACAAATGGAGATCCTTGCTACATGGTAATGTTACTCAATTAGTGACCTAGAGGTCATATGTCCAAGTCATAGAAACAACCTCTCTGTAAAAACAAGGGGGTTAAGGCTGCATATATTTGACCCTTCCCCAAACTCCACAGTATAAGAGCATCATGCATTGGGACACCTCTTCTTTTCAAATAAAAATTCTCAATAATTATTCATTCTTTCTGGCTATGTCTGCAGAAAACTGAAATTCAGTTTCAAATGCAGTCACATGGTTTGGGATGCTGTTGCAGCTCATATATGAGTGTTAATAAAAACAGGGTTTGTTTTCTGTATATGCATGACTTGTGTGTCCTTGTTAGCACCAAACTGCAATAGATGTGAGACTTCAAAAAGGACAAAAAACCAATATCACCTTATCTCTTCGGTAACTGACTCAATTTGCAATGTTTGACAAGGAGACTAACAGAATCAAAGATAGAACCAAGAAGGACAATTAACATTATGCAAGTTACATGAGATAGCACCTAAGTAGTTTGGAGTCACTAGCAACACCAGTACCTGTTCAAACTATCGGCACTTCCTTTAAGCATCATTTTAGCTGTAGAAGGCTCAAGCTTCTCGTCCACCATTAGGATACATATTCCACGTTCATCAATACCTCGTCGACCAGCACGACCACTCATTTGTATGTACTCGCCACTAGATATCCACCTAAACTTGTCTCCATCAAATTTACGGACATTTGTGAATACCACAGTCTTTGCAGGCATGTTCAAACCTATACTGAAGGTTTCTGTAGCAAACAAACACTACACAGGAATTGTTTGAATCATTATACTGCTTGAATTGGCAGGGATAAAGATGCCAGACAGTGAACCAGGAAAACTTACATATGTGTCAACAAAAAAAAAAAAAAGATGCAGAAGTATGTGCTCAGATACATGGCAAAAAAAATCTGTCTGACAACAGAGGAAAGAGATATCTTTCTTCTCTTTTTGTAGGTGGGTGGGGAAGTGAGGGGATGTTGAAGAAGACAACATGCTCTCAACATAAAGCAATAATAATTTGTAGCACCCACCTGGTTTATCCATATGTAAAACATGTACCCTGACTTAAGAAATCATTAAAGGCATGGGAAATGCTTTTATACCAACCTTTATCAAACCTTCCTGAAATAGAATCTCAATAACTTCCTTCAGAATAGGAAGCAGGCCAGAATGATGCACACCTATCCCCCGCTTCAAAAGGGGCAACATATTTGATACCTGGAAGCAGTAGCATGGAAAAATAACCATGGCAAAAACAAATGAGAGAGATGCACAAAAGACAAACATTCACATTTTTAAAAGTTTAACAAACACAATTCATGAGCATTAATGCAGATGGGGATTGACATAAAGGCAAATTAAATCTAAGAATTGCAGCAGCTGCATATGGGTGAATGGCCAATTAAAAGCCAATTTGTTTTCCTCGTGATATATTAATCTAATACCAACAATTCTTCAGATATAAATCTTGGAAATCTTGACTTGCAATTTGTGTTAGCCTTCTGATACTGGATGCTAAGATCTTACACAGCTTTATGTCATGAAACCTTTAGAATGTTGTGGTCACATATACAGAGAAGGAAAAGAAAAACAACTGATGAAAATTTATCAATCACATGAAATAAAGAAAAATCATATAAAGAACCAGGTTATGTTGCTTTAATTTGTTGCAACCACTTAGATTCTGAAGCTTGTTGGTAATTAAGTGAAAATCAAGCACCACATTCATTTAAAACCATCTTCCCCATATGGAACTCATAAAACTCAAGAAATCTCTGACTGGATTTATGCACATATATTTCCACACATATTTGTACCTAAGATTGCTGCAAGAGAGAGATGATATGGGTTACAGGGCATGAGCCAATCCATTGCAAATGAAGACCACAGATTGATGGAGAAGATGAATAAACTCAAACACTAACTTATCTAGAGTGATATTTAGCAAACAACATACATCAAAAGTTACTAGTCTAGATCTCACACTTACATATATTGGAGCTTATTGCTGTACTTAGATAAGAGGAAGAAAACTTACCTGGGGTAGCTTCTTGTCATCTTCTGAAAGCATGTCCATCGCACTCCAGAATATGGTTTCTATGTTGACTTTCTCGTCATCATTATTGAGATCCATCTTTGCCATCTATAACATCAAACGAAAAGACAATATTTTATACAGGAAAAAGAAAATCCAAATGCCTTGTTTTGTGCCTGTGAATAGAAATGGGAACCAAAATGACAGCCACCCTAGTCAAATTGACATGGTCAGACCATGGACTACATGTTGTGTGGGTATCTGCAGTTGCAAATAAAACATAGACCAATAAGAAAGACCATGACATTCATTGCTCCTTAAATAAGTTATCTTACAACCATCTGATGTTGCCTAAAAAACACAGCAAGCTAACAACAGTGGAAGTATATTAGGAACCAGAAGCATACAACTGTAACAGAAAACCAAAACACCAAATGAAAAATGAAGAAAATTTTAGAGCAAGAAGGAAACATGCCTGCATTGCAAGAAATTCACACTCTCTTTTGCTAAAGCTAAAAAGTATGACTGGGTCATACTGGCGCAAGATGATCATTTTTACCATCTTAAAAATGTCACTTTCTTCACCAAGTTTGCCAACTATGAACTCCTTCTGCCACTTCCCATTCTCTCTTTTCTTTTCAGCTTCACCCTTAGGAACCAATGCATTCAAAGCTTTCTGAAAGCCTTCTTCTCGAAATTTTCCTTTCTCATCCACCACCAAGTACAAACCATCTCCTCCAGCAGGAAAAACATAATGCTGAAGAGGCGTAGGTCGATAATCAGTGTAAACAATGTGACATGGTTGTTGGTGGACCTGTGACAATGAGGTGTGGTTCAGTAATACGCCAAGTAGTTCAGAAGGCATACTTGTCTGAAAACAACTTAAAAAAACTAATTGGCAAAAAGAAAAAAAGGATATGATAAGTCTGCTACAGTAGATCATAATATCTCTCTTGTGGTGTTGACATGTCAACAAAGGCAACTATGTGCATTGACCCAGAAATTCATTTTTTAACACATTAACAAGAGATAGACATATATTGGCAATAAGGCAGCAAGTTACCAGCCTATAATAATCTTTCTTTTCCCTTGTTGAATTGGTAGCATAAAAGTAGGGAGGAAGGAAAGGAGAAGAAATTTCATGAAATGGTTCCTAAACGAGCAATTAGCAGTACTCAAAATAAAGGATCTTTCTTCAAGTTTGCTTGTAAATTATATAGAAGGATGAACCTAAGTCACCAGAATCTAATTCCAATTCTAACAAGAACTAAAGCTTCATCTAAATAATGGTCATCAAACAACTCAAAGCAACATCAAATCACCTTTGCCACCCAATCAGCAAATTCTTTTGCATTAGGAACAGTTGCAGAAAGAAACACAAATCTGGAATTCTTGGGTGCCATTACAATGCTTTCTTCCCATACCACACCTCTTTCTCGATCCCGCATATAATGCACTTCATCAAAAATAATCCAAGCAACCTCACGAGTGATCTCTGATCCTTTGTACTGCATGCTACGCCAGATTTCTGTAGTCATCACCTAGCACAAATACAAAATTTCCTTTCAAAACCAAGAAGCTACACACACACACACACACACACATATATATTGCCAAAAAATAGAAAAAAAAAAAAGAGGCAACTAAGAAAAATAAAAAGAAAACTGAAGTAAAGTAAAGACGCACCAAACAAGAAGCGTTGGGATCAATGGTTACATCGCCAGTCATCAAACCCACATCGGAAAACTCTTCCTTGAACTCCCTATACTTTTGATTACTAAGTGCCTTAATGGGAGACGTGTAAATGACCCGCTGTTGATTTCTCAAAGACATCGCAATTGCATATAATGCCACCACGGTTTTTCCAGCTGATGTGTGAGCCGAAACCTTTCCACACACACACACACACACAAACCTCAATCCGAATTGAACTAGGGAAAGCCAACCAAAAAAAAAAAAAAAAAGAACCTATACAGTTTAATGAATAATTACCATGACGGACTCGCCATTGTCAAGGCACTTGATGGATTCGGACTGGAAAGGGTCGAGAGTGAACGGAAATTCCTTAGCCGGCTTCGACTCTCTTTGAACAGAGGACTCCGGAGGAGGATAGCCTTCCGGGTAAGACACGTCGTGTACACAATCCTGCAGCGGGTCATTGGGGATTGCTGAACCGTTGTCCCTATACTGCTGCTTACTTGGCGGGAGAGACTCCGGCTCTCCTTCTGGCTCTTCCATCGACTTTCGCTTCACTGATCCCATTTACTTGTATATTCTGTTGAGAAATTCGAAGGAAAAGGCCTCCCCCCACCTCGGGAACCCTAAGCAATCTATGCAACCAAAGGGGGCGGTTTAAATTAATAGGGTTTATACGGGATTTTATTTCTATGGTTTTTGAATGAAATTATAATTTTTGTATAGCTATAGAACAGTTAGTTTGCACGCGACGCGAAGGAGGTTTAATAATTGATTGATTTCTCTCTCTTTCTCTCTCTCTCTTTATATATATATATATAGAGAGAGAGAGAGAGAGAGAGAGAGTTTGAAAAGCTAAGTTTAAATTAGGAGAACGCTTTGTTGTCGGTGGTGGCGGTGGCGGCGGCAACAAGAGCAGGAGGAGGAGGAGGAGGAGGCGCCGCTGATAAGAAACGGAGAATTCCGAATTGCGTGTATTTTTATTTTATTATTTTTAATATACCGCATCAAACGACCCGTTTCTGGTTATAGCGCAACGGCAGCGTATGAGGACGTTTCTCCTTTTGCATGGCCCCATTTTCCCCGGGCCTTCAAAAAAAAAAAAAAAAAAATCAATTAATTAAGAAAAACAAATGGGAGGAAGGAGCAAATTGCCTTTTTTTTGGTTTTTTTTTGTTTTTCCGAAGCGTTTAATATAATAAAGACAAATTTCTGGTGTTGCCTCGAACTGGGGTGGGTCCGAGAGGAGAGACAGTCTGGGGGGCAAAAGTAGCCGTGGTGGTACGGGGTATGCGTTTTGCTTCCAAAAGTCGGCTTTACTTTAAAAGTTCAAAAATTATTCACCCAACCAGCCCATCTGCTAAAAACGGTGTCGTTTGTTTTTCTTTTTCTTTTTTTGCTTTTCCTGATTAACAAAACACATAAATGAGTTAATTAATGATTAGTCAGTTAGTTGCCCAGGAGAGAGCTGTGAGTCTCATGCCACTAATTAAATTTAAAACTATATATATATATATACATAGCTTAAGAATAAACAAAACAAAACAAAACAAAATGATGTACTTTTGGAGAAAGTGTTGAAGTTTGAAGCGATTTAAAAATGATATGACATTGGGGTCTTTTCATATTATCTTACATAATCGCATCATCAACCCCAAAAGGTTTTTCTTTCTTTTTTTTTTTTTTGTTTTTGACTTTTTGAATAGTTTGTTTTAAATTTTCTTCTTTTTTTTTAAATAAAAAAACATACAATAATTTCTGGCGAATTAACCAAAAAAAAAAAAAAAGCGTAGAAAAGGGAAAATGTTCCTCACTTTCAAGAAGGTAACCTCACCGATTTGAATAATTGTCCATGTGGCCACATTCTAATTTCTAAGCAGCCAAAAAACACCAGACCACGAAACATCAATTAGGGGTTATGGAATGAAAAAAAAAAAAGATTCTAAAAATATACAATAATCAAAATTATATTAGATGGAAGAAGGGTATAATTGTAGGTGCTGCAGCATGACCAACCCAATGTAATCAGCAACTGCTGTCAAGATTTTATCCTAAACCATACCTATTTATTTAAACAATTATGAGAATCTGGAAATCAGATTCCGAGAAGAAGAATGAAATGCCCTTCTCTGTTGATGGTACGGGTATGTATGCGTTTTGATTTTACAAGACATTGCTTTCTATTTTATCAATGGTCACAATTTAATGTAGAAAAATCGTTGCCTTAACAACTTTGAAATCATTTTTGAAAACAAAAGAACTATGGCATATATATTTCATAATAATTGTAAAAAACATTAAAAATGTTGAAATAATCTTTCAAAATTGCTGCCTGAGACACTTTATGCAATGTTTGATATATATTGCAATAGGCCAACTAAATCGCTGCGTAAAATCTACTGCAGTGGACTAAAAACCGTTCCATTTAACTATAAGCAACAATTTTTACCATTTAAGCAGCGGTTTTAGTTTTTTGTTATGGCTTTATTTTCTTGTAGTAAAAGCTAACTTTTAGATTAGGAATTTATTAAAATTATAATAAAAGTTAGTTTAGTTGATTTTAGTTTAATATAAGTTAATTTAGTTGATTTTAGTTTAATATAGTTTTACTATTCAAGTATAATTAAATTTCATTGTTATATAAAGACATAATGTCTGCAATTGTGTGTGTTTTTTCTATTATTATGTGGCATTTTATTAGTTTAATAAAATCATGAGTGTTCATATAATTGTTTAACATCTTGAATGGTTCTTTATAAAAATGTTTCATATCCTATTATTCTTGTCTAATTGATCATCACTAAAATCAATATCACAATCCTTATAACAATACTCCTAGTGATCTTTTAAAGATTCCAAGACATTCTTTTGGTGTCAAAAGTTATAATTTATAAGAAGATGGTATTTGTCTTTATCCTTACTTATATATAATAACCATTTTTAAAAGTATTATTATTTGAGGATTATATTTTATACCTGTATCTTAAAACCTTTAATTTTTAAGAATATATAACATCAATTATTAAAAAACCATTATTATTAGTGCTTTTCTTCATCTCTTTCTTTATTTAATTAACATCAATTACATTCATATGACCCACTTTTGCTATCTAATGCAACTTTTGTTTTTTTTTTTTTCCAAACTTTTGGCATGTTCCTAATATCTTTCCATGCCTTTTTTAACTATTCTTTGTTAAAATAAATTATGTAAGAGTTTTTCTTGATCTTCTGATAGCTAGTTGAACACTTAAATAGTTCACAATGACAATTAGATCTTTTTGTTGAATGATGATGGTGTCTATAATTTTCTTTTCCTTCTATTAATTTCCTTACTAGATTGATTCTTATCATGCTCAAAATCATGTTTATATTCTCTTTTAATATTTTCAAAGGGTTTAGGTGTATTAAGGCATTAAAAGCTTTTAGAACCTAAAAATGAGATGCAATGCACTTTACACTTAAACAGTGAGACACATTTTTAAGAAATAATGAAATATTTTTTAAAAGTATAAAATATAAATGTAATAAGAAAATAAGTAATTGGATTAACCTAAGCAAAACTATTTAAAATGGTTAAGTAAAATATTATATATATTTCATATAAAATAAAAGATAATTACAAAATAATTGTGCAATAATTTTATGATAACTCAAAAGAATAAAAAGTAATAAAATAACTAAATTATACTTTTATTGAAATAAAACTTAAAAATAAAATTACCATCGTCATCAAGCCTTATCATTTTTATAATCACTAAATTTATAATTTTCATCATCTATCTCATACTCATTGAAGTTCCTGATTTCTCCCTAAGATCTACTAGTTTGTGATACTGGGAAAGGGGTGAATCAGTATCACCACAATTCGTAATTTGCAGGTAAGTGAACAACTTTAACCTCTTCTTAAAAGCGAACTCTTTCTCAGATTTGACTAAGATAGATCTATTGTTACCTACTAATTAAAATAGTCCCCAAAGTCACCTTTCAGACACCTTGCTTAACAGACAATACGAATGTTCTTGTTTAGGTCTTCGTTAGGTTATGGGTTGGCTAATATTTTAGCTGCGTTCACAACTCAATTCAAAACACAAAACGTAAAGCAAATTAAGGACACACGAGATTTACTTGGTTCTGTCAACGTGACGTACATCCACGGTGGTAGGGACTCTCCCTTACTGAGACTATCCACTATACTTGAGAATTCCAGTTACAATGGATGTCTTAATTCTATACTCCTTTCAATATTGCAATTACTAAACAAGTACAATACAAAGAGTGTCACTTACTGTGTCTATCCTTTTTCTAACTTGTCTTGCCTCTGTTAAATTGAAAGGCTGCTCCACTGCCGCTTAGAAGTTCATCGCAATGCTCTCTAACCTCTTTTGAAGAAATCTGGAAATACGTTGAGTTCTTTTAATGCTTCGCTGAAGTTCTTCTTTACGTTATATCACACAACTCCTGCTTTCACCGTCTCATAGTCTCACTCGTCTCCTTGCCCCACGATCTCACTGTCTCACGGCTCGCCTGTCTGTTTCTCTCCTTCTTGCTGTCTAGCCAGATTTCTCTCTCTTACCGTCCAATTGAATTTCTCTCTCACTGTCCAGTCAAATTTCCTCTGTTCTGCCGATGGTCTCTCTCTCTTCGTTCACCCCTCTTTGGCTGTTCCAGATTTTCTCTCCTTTTCCCTTATTTGGTTGTGTTTTCTCTCTCCTTCCCATCGACTCCTTTGTTCTGGCCGTATACCTCTTTTCTCTCTCTTCCAATGGTTGTCTCAATTTTTCTCTCTCTCTCATGTTCTGCCGACCGTTGGTGTGCTGTTCCTTTGCCGTCCACTCTCCTCTTTGGTCATCTCTTGACCTCTGTTCTTCGTTCAGCCCGGCCGTCTCCCTTTTCTCTCTCTCTCGATGGTTGTTCTTCGTTTAGCCCGGCCGTCGACCGTCTTCTCTTTCTCTCTCTCTCTCTCTCTCTCTCTCTCTCTCGATTCTATCGACCTTTCCTTTTTTCCGACGACGACTTTTTTAATGGCTGCTCTGTTTTGGCGTTAAACCCCTATTTTGCAGTTCTCTTGCCATCGGTGTCCTCTCTTATTTCCGATAGTCGACCTCTCCTCTTCTCCCTTTTTTTCTCTCCTTCATCCGATGGCTACTTCGTTTTCTCTCTCTTCTCGTCGACGACTTCTTTTCTCTTTCTTAGTGTTTTCTCTCTCTTCGTCCAACGGCTTCACTGTGCGGCTACTGTTCAATCGACGACTTCTTTCAATGGCTATATTGTTCACTACGACTGCTTCTTTTCTATTTTGCCGTCCCCTGTTATGCCGTTCGCTTGTCGTCGGTGTGCTTTGGCCGTATATTGTGTTTTTCTGTTTTCTCTATTTGGCCGTCCACACACTTTTGTATTTTGCCGTGTATTCAATTGTGTTGACCTTACCCTAATTTTGTCTTCCAAGGTCTTTATATACTCTCTTCCATGAAACCCTAATAGGGCTTACGTGGCAGATTTACGTTCTTGCCCCTTCAGGGCTTATGTGGCAGATTTACGTTCTTACCCTTCCATGTGGATTTACCTTCTTGCCCTTTCATGTGGCTTTACTTTCTTGCCCTTCCATGTGACTTTACTTTCTTGCATACTTAAACCTAGTTGACAACAATTACAACTCATACAAGGCTGTGGGAACAACACTCATCATCCATTATTTTGAAATATATTAAGTTTTAGCATTAGAACTTGAATAACCTAAATCTTTCATTTTTGATCTTAGCCTTATGTTAAATCTTTTCCTATAAACTCTAGTAGCATTAACTTCATCATCCTATGTCAAACCATTAAAAGCATCAAATACAAAGTCATCCTTTGCGTAATCATCTTCCATTTAACCAATTAATTACTCATTACACTCATTTATGTTTCTCAAAGAACTAGGATCAAATATATTACATAATTTATATCTTTATATCAAGACTTAATTGTACTTGATATAAACTAAGTCATTTAATCAAGTTTGTGCTAGCCTAATCTATTTTTGCTATAGATTTACAAAATTTAATTCATTGTTAATGACTAAATCAATAAACCACTACAAGCATACAATTATTGAGATGCATTTTAGAAACTTATATGTTAAAAATCACTCTAATTCTACTCATACATTGAAGAGCTACATGTCAAACTTAAAATTTTAATAGCTAATTGTTGCAAACTTGGTGTAAAAGAGCCATAAGTAGCCTACTATTATGCTACATAATAAGATCATATAATATGCTTTAATATTTATTTATTCAAACCATTGAAAATATGTAAAAACATGAAACAATAAGCTAATCTCATAATAAAATAAAGTTTATTGTGTGTTTTTGTCTTTCTTTGTCAGATAGCCATGACAATATTAAATAGTTTATCGCTTTATTTGATGAGGACCTTCTTAGGTCTTACACTGAGAGGGGGAAGGGCTGAATCGGTGTGAGATGCTCGTTTTTTACAAATATTTCCAGATTAACCTCTGTGTTGTTAGAGTCGATAATCCAATGTTTTATTTTTCTTCTTTATGTGAGAATGGTTATACGGATATTAATCAAATGCAAGCACTAGCAAACATACATAGATTTTTACGTAGTTCACCCACAATGTGTGAGCTTTGTCTATGGTGTGATAGGATTACTCTTAAATCGCATAATCCACTCTTGTTATCAAAGGATACAATTATGGTGTGGAAGGATCACTTCTTAACCACTTACAATGGTCTCCCAATCACCGAGTTGACCTTTGATCACTCAATGGATTGATCTTCCAATCACTCTAAGGTATCCTACTCTTTTTCAACAAGTTTATTAAAAAGGTTTGTGATTAACACTTTCCTGAGGAAGATCATTCAATGTGCACAGGCTGCTAGTGCAAAACACGTATCTTCTCCTTCCTTATTACCAGTCTTTGTTCAGGCTTTGTTGGTTTCTTCTTTGTAGGTTCTCTCTGCTGCAGGTTCTCTCCTTTGCTAGTTCTTTCTGTTGCCAGTTATTTCTACCGCAGGATCTCTCCCTCTACTACTAGTGTTGCTTTACCTACTGCTTCAGTAGGATCTTTCCTCTGCTGCCAATGTTACCTCCTATGACCTTGGCAGGTTCTTTTCCTCTGCTACTAGTGTTGCCTTGCCTGCTGCCTTGGCAGGTTTCTTCCTCTGCTGTCGATGCTACCTTTCCTACTGCCTTGACAGGTTTCCTTACTTGTTGCCTTGGCAAGTGCTTTTCCTTGCTGCTGATGTCGCATCACCTGCTACCTTAGTAAGTTTCTTCACTTGCTACCTTGGTAGGTTGCCTTACCTACTGACTTGGTAGGTTGCCTTACCTACTTACTTGGTAGGTTGCTTCACTTGTTGCCGATGCTGCCTGCTTTACTGCTGGGGCATGTTTTTTCCTTTACTGCTTTAAGTTGCCAAACTTGCTGCCGGGGCATGTTTTTTTCTATATTGCTACAAGCTGCCAGACCTACTATTGAGGCAAGTTTTCTCCTCTGCTACTGCAAGTTGCCGGACTTGCTGTCAGGACGTGTTTTCTCCTTTACTGCTGTAAGTTGTCAGACTTGCTATTATTGCTACTTGCTGTAATTTGCTAAATTTGTTGTTGCTGGATATGCCACTGTAGATTGCTAGATGTGTTATTGTAGGTTGCTGGATATGCTACTGGTCATACTTGCAAGTTGTTGGTTTCTCCTTGGTTTGTTGCCTGCCTTTGCTACTATTGCTTGCTATTGGTTGTGCCTGTAAGCTGCTAGTTTCTCCTTGGTTTGCTGCTTGCCCTTGCTACTATTGCTTGCTGTTGGTGCTGTAATTACTGTTGCTAGTTATGTTTATTGCTGCATTTACTGGTATTGTTGTTATTGTTACCAGCTGCTACACCTCACCTTGAGTGGCTGTTGCAACTTCTTCCTTAAGTGGTTACTGCAACTTTTTCTCCCCTTGGTTTGGCCGATTGCTGCCTTCTTTTTCTCTTTTTGGTTTGGTCAGCTGCTACCTTCTTCTTTCTTTGGTGTGGCTGTTGCATACCTTCTTCTCTGGTTTGTTGTGGCTGTTGCACAACTTTTTCTCTAGTTTGGTGTGGCTGCTGTACACCTTCTCCTTTGGTTTTGTGTGGTTGCTACACATCTCCTTTGCTAGTTTGGTGTGGTTGTTGCACACCTTCTTCTATGGTTTGGTGTGGCTATTGGCTGCTACAACTCCTCCTTCGGTTGGTGTGGCTGTTACACGTTCTTCTCTCCTTGGGGTGGCTATTACATGTTTTTCTTTCCGTGGTTTGGTTGCTGTAAATTTTTCTCTCCTTAGTGTGGTTACTATACATTTTTCTTTGGTTGGCTGTTGTAACTCCTTCTCCTTTTAGTTTGGCTGTTGCAGCAACTCCCTTGGCTTATTGCTGCTCTCTCTTTGGCTGGTTGTTGGACTCTCCTTGGTTGGCTGCACCTTTTCTTGGTGACTGCCTTCTTTGCCTTAGTCGATCACTCTCTCTTTGATGGTTACCTCTTTCTTTGTTGCTCAACCTCTTTTTGTTGTTCTCTCTTAAAATTCTGTAGCCCACACACCTCTTGAAAGATGTATAGGTATATTTATAGAGCCTTGAGATTAGGGTTACACACTCATCAATGGTTACCCTACAATCAACGACTAGATTTGATTCCTAAAATTTAAAGTCAATGTTTAACATTGACTTCCTAAAGTTTAGGATCAATGGTCAACTTTGACCCCTAAAATTTAAGGTCGATAGTCAATATTAACTCATTGACTTCAGGGTTGACCTGCCATTAGCGGTTTTGCTCAATGACCTCTCTACATCTCAATGACATTCATAACATCAAATCAACATATATAACCACGTAAGATGTTGTTGACAATAAATTCAACATTAGCCATCAAAGATGGGTTTAACATTATTGTATATTACCAATTAATCAATGGTTTTAACTTGCTTTATAAGGTTAGAAACTAACCTTTTGGTGAATTTTTATAAATCACTCACCATTTCTTCATCCTTTTAAGCACCGGATTGCCATAATAAAATTTAGGATTTATGAAATAGCTAGTTGCATGTAAAAATTGATAAAGTTGGCATTCCCATCTATTGTTAATGATCTAAAAAATCTATTTATATTTATCTACCTTTCCATTAAATGAGTTAATAATGAACTATTTAGTTTATTTAATAACTTAACATATGTATCAATAGCAAGTTTTTTCCTTCATTAACCAAATGAAGCACTTGAAAAATAGGCCTATTACCTTAAGGGTATAAACAACATCATTCCAAAATGAAAGCATTAGAATAGTTTGGCTTGTTTTCTTTCTTCCTTACTCCTTTGACCATTTACTTTTTGTCCAATCCTTAAAAGCTACCATTTTTCTTAAATTTTTGCATTGCTTATGGATGTTTAATAGTGTAAGAAATGAGTTAGAAAATCTCATTTTAGCTAGCTTTATCAAATTTCTTTAATCAATGAAATGCCTTAATGTGTTTAAAATGCTAAGGAGACCATCAATATATCGAACATATTTAATGTTGAGCCCATCTTTGATGGTTAGTGTTAGATTTGTTGTTAACACCATTTCACACAGTTATATGTGTTGATTTGATGTTATGAATACTGTTGAGATGTAGTGAGGTCATTGGGAGAAACTGGTAATGATAGGTCAACTCTAGTGTTGAGGAGTCAATGTTGACCGTAACCCTAAATTTTAGAGGTTAAGATTGGCCGTTGACCTTAAATTTTAGGAAGTTAATGTTGACAATTAACCCTAAATTTTAGGAATCAAATTCGGCTGTTGATTGTAGGGCAACATGTGAGAATTAATGATGATCATTGATGATTATGTAATCCTAATTACAAGGCTTTATAAATACCCTTAGGTGTCTTGTAACAATATAATTAAGGGGCTGTATAAAATTGAGTGAACGACAAAGAGAGAGGTAAGCGACAAACTTAGGGAAAAAGGGAGGTGAATGATAAAAAGAAGGAAAGGTAGCCGACCAAGGAGAGAGTAGTAGCCACCAAGGAAAAAAGGCAAGGCAGCTGGCCAAGGAGAGGAAGAAAGAAGGCAAGGCAGCCGGCCAAGGTGAAAGCAGCAGTTACCAAGGAAAGAAGGCAAGGTAGTTGGCCAAGGAGAGTGCAGTAGCCACCAAGGAGAGGTAATAAGGCAGCTATTGTTCCCACAGCCTTGTATGGGTTGTAATAGTTATCAACTAGGTTTAAGTGTGCAAGAAAGTAAAGCCACATGGAAGGGCAAGAACGTAAATCCGCCGCGTAAACCCTATTAGGGTTTTATGGAAAAGAGTATATAAAGACCTTGGAAAACAAAATTAGGGTAAGGCCAACACAATTGAATACACGACAAAACCTAGAGAGAGAAACCATCAAACACAAGATAAAGGCCAACATAATTGAATACATGGCAAAACACCAAACCCTACACAGAAGAACACCACCTGCAATAGAAAAGAAGTAGCCGTAGTGAATAGTGCAGCCGTCGAGTGAACAATAGCTGCACAGTGAAGCCGTTGGATGAAGAGAGAGAAAACACTTGGAAGAGAGAGAAAAGAAGTTGTCGATGGGAAGAGAGAGAAAACGAAGTAGTCGTCGGACGAAGGACAGAAAAAAAGGGAGAAGAGAAAAGGTCAGCTGTCGGAAATAGGAGAGGACACTGACGACAAGAGAATGCCAGAACAGGGGTTTAACGCCAAAACAGAGCAGCCATTGAAAAAGCCGTTGTTGGAAAAGAGGAAAGGTCGACAGAATCGAGAGAGAGAGACGGATGAAGAGTGAGACACCACCGAAAGAGCAAACAGTAGATCTATGACGACATGAGACAAACAGGTCGACACGGCTGAATGGTGAGAGAGAAACCACGACACGACAAGAGAGAGAAACGGGTCAACGACAAAACAAAGTGGACGATCGACAAAAAAACAGATAGAGATGGTCGAAGGTGGGTGGACGGCAAAGACATATATAGCCAAATCAGAGTGACGGAGAAGGGGAGGAAAAACCCGACAAGGCCAAAAACAGACCACCGGGGAAGCAGAGAAAACATGGCCAGAAATACCGTCGGTAGTAAAGAGAGAGAAAATCAGATTTGGGGGCTGAACGAAAAACAAAGGTCTGAGAGAGAGAAAAGGAGCTGAATGGTAGAATAAAGGTGAACGACCAAAGAAGAGTGAACGGCTGGACAGTCAGAGAGAGAAATTCGGTGGTAAGAGAGAGAAATCCGGCTGGATAGCAAGAGAGAGAGAAACAGACAGGCGAGTCGTGAGATAGTGAGATCTTGGGGTAAGGAGACGATGAAAGCAGGAGTTATGTGAAACAACGTAGAGAAGGAATTCGGCCAAGCATTCAAAGAATTCAATGTATTTCCAAACTTCTTCAAGAGAGGGTAGAGAGCGTTGCGGTGAACTTCTAAACGGCAGTGGAGCAGCCTTTCAATTCAACAGAGGTAAGACAAGCTAGAAGAAGGGTAGACACAGTAAGTGACACTCTTTGTATTGTACTTGCTTAATAATTACAATATTAAAAGGAGCAGAGAATTAAGACATCCATTGTAACTGAAATTCTCAAGTATAGTGGATAGTTTCGGTAAGGGAGAATCCCTACCACCGTGGATGTATGTCACGTTGACGGAGCCACATAAATCTCGTGTGTCCTTAATTTGCTTTACGTTCTGTGCTTTGAATTGAGTTGTGAACGCAGCTAAAGTATCAACCAACCCATAACCTAACGAAGACCTAAACAAGAACATCCGAATTATCTATTAGGCAAGGTGTCTGAAAGGTGACTTTGGGGACTATTGTAATTAGTAGGTAGTAATAGATCTACCTTAGTCGAGTTTGAGAAAGAGTTCACTTTTAAGAAGAGGTTGAAGTTGTTCACTTACCTACGAATTGCGATTTGTGGTGATATTGATTCACCCCCCCTCTCAGTATCACAAATTAGTAGATCCTAGGGAGAAGTCGGGAACTTCAATTGGTATTAGTGTACAGGTTCACCAGTTTGAAGCTTAACAGCTTGGTGTACTAGTTTGAAGGGATCTAGAAGTTTGACTTGTTCAGCATACTGAGAAATGGAAGCCGGTACCAACACTACTTACAGCAAGAAGGTTCTAATCTTTAACAGAACCAACTACCATATATGGAGAGCACGAATGCAAGAGGTATTTGCAACCATGGGCATGAACGTGGTGAAATGCGTACAGGAGGGTTTTGTGGCTCCGGAAGAAGGTAAAGACCCAACCCCAGAAGAGTTAAGGCAGTTTGAGATAAATGGGAAGGCCTCAAATGTCATCATTTCAACGTTGATAGATGCTGAGTATGTTAAAGTTATGGACTGCAAATCTGCCAAGGAGATATGGGATAGATTGCAGAAAGTCTATGAAGGTGATGGCAGGATGAAGGAGGCTAAGCTTCAAGTGTTTAAGGAGAGATATGAATCTCTCAGAATGCAGAAAAATGAGACAGTCCAGGAGTTCTTCACCAGAGTTATTGATGCTGTAAACGATCTGAGAAGTCATGGGAAGAACAAGAAGGACTCATCCATTGTGAAGAAAATTCTGAGAATTCTGCCTGAGGGGTTTGCCTCAAAGGTAATAGCCATAGAGGAGAGTAGAGATCTCAATTCGATGTCTCTGCATGATCTCCAGTGCAATCTTATTGCATATGAGATAAGGATAAAGTCAACTGAAAGCTCTACAACAACGAAGGTATCAAATGAGGCAGCTTTCAAAGCTATGAAGCACTTGAAGTTAAAAGAAGAGGAAGAATTATCCAGTGAGGATGATGATGAGGAAGAAAGTGAAGGTGAAGTATTGGCTTACTTCACAAGGAAATTCAAAAAGGGGTCTAAGAAGGTAAAAGGATAGTTGTCCTTAAGATGTTATCACTGTGGGCAGACTGGACACTTTGCTTCTCAGTGCAAAGTGAAACTTGATGATGAAGATGAGGATGGTGATGATGAGCAGAATTCAAGATGGAGAAGATCATCATTCAAATCAAAGAAGTCTAGCAAAAAGACTGTCAACCCACAGAAGAAGAAGAGAGCCTTATTCAAAAGCTATATGAGTCAGATAAAAGAAGCTGATGAGGAGGAAGATGAAGAATCATCAGATGAGCAGGCCTTTATGGCATCAGCTTAAGGTGGCAGTTCAACCTCTGAAGAGAAAGAGGAGGTTGATGAAGAAGAACCAGATCTTGAAGCTGAGTTGGAAGCAGTTTCAAAGCAGATAATCAGAAGGGGTAGAACCATAAAAAGGTTGGAGGTTCACATAAAACAAGTTGAAGCAAAGTTTGAGGAAGCTGAAAGTCAAAAGGATGAAATAAGGGCTGAACATATTGATTTGAAGAGAAGATTTGAACAACAAATCAAAATATGTGAAGACCTTACTATAGAGCTTGGCTCAAGGGCTTCAACAATTGAAGAAATGAAGATAGAGTTGCTGAGACTTCAGCAACAACTCAAAAAGAGTGAGAAGAACTTGCAGAAGTTTGAAGTGGTTGGAGAAACAAGCTCTGCAAGAGAAAAAAAGAATAAGACTTTGCCACAGATGTTGAAAGAGAAGTTTGTGACTCAGGTGAAGATAACTGAAGAAGAGAAGATAGTTATCAAACCAAAGCCAGGGCTAAAAATGATGTATGTGGTTAAAAAGCAGCAGCCCATAGCTGCTACATCTCAGAAAGAAAAGAAAGTCAACCAGTAGAGGGCTAAGGTTGAATAGAAGAAGGAGAAGAAGGTGACTGAAATGTAAGTCACACAAGCAAAGAAGCCAACTACTTTGCTTACACAGCAAGTGACGAACAGAAGAAGACAAGCTATGATCAGACCCAAGAAGAGGCAGTTTCAAGGTCATTGCCTTTATTGTGGAGTGTGGGGTCATAAGGCGAGTAACTGCTGGTGGAGAAGGTCAGTATATGTTTCCAACTTGAGAAGATACGATGCTGCATACAGGGGGAGATAATACAAAATTCAGAGGAGAACACCTGTTGTGAGTTCTTGCATGTACTGTAAAAGGCAAGGACACATTGACACGGAGTGTTAGTGGAAGCTTAAACTAGTGGTTTCAAAGAACAAGTTTGCTGTATTGGCAGACTTGGAATAGTGTGAAGGGTGCGGACAGGATGACCATAATGCCAAGAGATGCATAAGACTTCTCCTTAAGCAAGAGAAAGCACTCAATGGCACAGTGAAAACAAGCGGTGCAGTCAAAGCTGAGAAAAAGGAGAAAGCTATCTTCCAGGCAGTTCAAAAGAAGGAATATAAAGCTAAAAGGGAGGTGGCTAATATAGCTGAAATTGCACTCAAAGCTGACTACAAGGATAAGTAGTAGATCCTTGACTGTGGATGCACTTCACACATGACGGGAGACAAGAGTAAATTGTCAAAGCTAAACAAGTCAAGAGAAGGCAGAGTCAAGTTTGGCAATGATGATTCACTCAACATCAGTGGTCAGTGAATATTGGAAAAGGAAAGCTGAAAGATGTTCTGCACGTTGAAGGACTCAGATATAATCTAGCATCTGTCAACCAACTATGCAACGACGACCACAAAGTGATATTCATAAAAACAGGTTGCCAAGTAATGAGTAAAGAAGGCAATATTGTTGCAGCCGGGAAGAGAATAACTGGAAATTTGTATGTGATTGATGAGGACAAGACAAACAGTTGTTTACTTACAAAAGAAGAAAAAAATCAACTATGACATAGGAGGCTGGGACACTTATCACAGAAGAACATGAGGAAGCTAACCACTACTCATGCAATTAGAGACATTCCTGACCTCAGGAGAGAGAAAGAGTATGTTTGCTCAGCATGCTCTCAAGGAAAACATGCCAAAAAGCAGTACAAGACCAAAGAGTTCAATTCTGAAGCAGTGCTTGACATTGTGTGTACTAATTTGTGTGGATCGATGAGGACAAAAGGGTTGAAAGGTGAAAGGTACTTTATTTTGTTTGTTGATGATTATTCTAGAATGACCTGCCTCATGCACCTCAAACACAAGTCAGAAGTTCTGAATTGTTTCAAGAGATACAGAAGATTGGATGAAAATGAGAGTGGAAGGAAGATCAAAGTATTGAGGTCAGATCAAGGCACTGAATTTACAATAAAACTTTTGAGGATTACCTTGAGAAGCATGGTATTCGTCATCAGATGGCAGCAGCAAGAACACCTCAATATAACGGGGTGGTAGAGAGGAAGAATAGAGCTGTGGTTAAAATGGCAGGAACTCTACTGTTGGAATCCAAGCTTCACACAAGATTTTGGACAGAAGCAACATTTACAGTCGTACATCTACTAAATAGAGTTTTACTAAAGCCCAATACTAATAAGACTCCATATGAGCTATGAAGTGGGAAGAAGACAACAGCCATGTATTTTAGAATCTTTGGCAGCCCATGTTTTATGAAGAGCAAGGAGCAAAACTTGGGAAAATTCAACGCTAGGTTTGATGAAGGCATTTTTGTGGGATACTCAGAAAAAACAAAAGGTTACAGAGTTTTCCTCCATAAGCTGGGACAAGTGATCACTTCCAGTGATGTGAGAATAGATGAGAACTGGAAAACAATGCAGAATGGAAAAGCTGAGGACAATGAAGAAGATGACTTCAATGTAGATGAAGAATCAGACCAACCTGAAGAAAAGGAACAAGAAGTAATTTCAGACTCGGAGAAGAGTGAGTCTAAAGATGAAGAAAGAGATCCTTTTGCAACTAAGACGGTGTAAGGAAGAAGGACAAAGAAAACATGGACCAGTGCTCATCAAGGAGATCAGATCATAGGTGACCCATCAGCAGGAGTTACAACAAGAAGAAGAATTATGGGAGCTACTACTTTACTCTCACAAGTTGAACGTAAATCTGTTGAAGAGGCAATTCAAGACAAAGCCTGGGTCAAAGCTATCAATGAGGAGATAGATCAAAATGAGAAGAATGATACATGGGAGTTGGTTTCAAGACCCACTACTAAGAATGTCATAGGAACAAAATGGGTGTTTAGGAATAAACACAATGAAGATGGCAAGGTGGTGAGGAACAAGGCCAGGTTGGTTTGCAAAGGCTACATTTAGATAGAAGGGGTAGATGTTGATGAAACTTTTGCACCAGTAGCAAGGTTAGAAACTATCAGAATGTTCTTAGCTTTGGTAGCACACAAGAGGTATAAAGTTTATCAGATGGATGTGAAATCTGCCTTTCTGAATGGGCTCCTGAAAGAAGAAATGTATATTAATCAACCCGATGGAGTACAAATCAGTGAGGATGAGACACATGTGTGCAAGCTGAAGAAAGCCTTGTATGGTCTTAAGCAAGCTCCAAGAGCATGGTATAGTAGGCTGGATGCGTACTTGAGAAGGTTGAACTTCAGAAGAGGAACCGTTGATAATAACCTGTATGTGTTCAACTCAGAGAAAGGCCAGCTGATAACCATAGTATATGTAGATGACATCATCTTTGGAGGGGATCACTCTGAGCTATGCCAAGATTTTGCACATAAGATGACTGAGGAATTTGAGATGTCATTGATTGGAGAAATGACGTACTTTCTTGGATTACAGATAAAACAGTGTGAAGAAGGTATCTTTATTTCTCAGATGAAATATGCCAAAGAGATGTTGAAAAGGTTTAGCATGGAGGATAGCAAACCTGTCAGTACCCCTATGACAATGGGCTGTAAGTTAACAAAAGATCAGGAGGGAAGGAGTACAAGCCCTATAGAGTACAGGAAGATGATAGGGAGCCTTCTGTACCTTACAGTATCAAGGCCTGATCTTATGCAAGCTGTGTGCGTTGCCAGCAGATTCCAAACTGATCATAAGGAGTCTCATGTGTTGGCAGTGAAAAGAATCCTAAGGTACCTCAAAGGAACACTGGAAATGGGTTTGTGGTATCCAGCCATGGATTTTGTTAAACTACAAGCATACACTGATGCAGACTGGGTAGGAAGTATAGATGATAGAAAATCAACCAGTGGCTGCAGCTTCTACTTGGGTTCAAAGTGTGTTGCATGGTTAAGTAGAAAGCAAAACAGTGTTGCTTTGAGCACAGCTGAGGCTGAGTATATGGTTACTTGTGCAGCATGTACACAGGTGATATGGATGCTAAGACAATTGGTAGATTTGGGTGTTGAAGTGAAGTTACCTGTAAGTGTACTTTGTGATAATCAAAGTGTTATTGATCTCAGCAAGAATCCAGTTTAACATTCGAGGAGCAAGCATATTGACATTCGGTATTACTTCATCAAAGATAAAGTGGAATAAGGTACAATTCAGTTGGAGTATGTTGGCACTAAAGATCAAATTTCAAATATTCTAACTAAATCTTTGTCCACAGAACTGTTTGAAAAGCACAAATTAAGTCTATTTGTGCAAATGCCTCATCAAGCCTAAAGTTCAGGTGAATCCTCCATCTCTACTTTGCGAGTTTTTCAGATTTGTAATTGGTTGGCAAAGGGGGAGAGAAGCAACTGTGCATGGGGGAGTTGTTAGGAAAGGGAGAGTTGGAACTGCTGCATAGTGGTTTTTGTTATGAGTGTTGCCAACAATTACAAAGGGGGAGATTGTTGTTCCCACAACCTTGTATGGGTTGTAATTGTTGTCAACTAGGTTTAAGTGTGCAAGAAAGTAAAGCCACATGTAAGGGCAAGAAGGTAAAATCCACATGAAAGGGCAAGAATGTAAATCCGCCGCGTAATCCCTGGAGGGGCAAGAACGTAAATCCGCCGCGTAAGCCCTATTAGGGTTTCGTGGAAGAGAGTATATAAAGACCTTGGAAAAAAAAATTAGGGTAAGGCCAACATAATTGAATACACGGTAAAACCTAGAGAGAGAAACCGTCAAACACAAGAGAAAGGCCAACACAATTGAATACGTGACCAAACACCAAACCCTACACAAAAGAATACCACCTGCAATAGAAAAGAAGTAGTCGTAGTGAATAGTGCAGCCGTCGAGTGAACAGTAGCCGCACAGTGAAGTCGTCAGACGAAGAGAGAGAAAACACTTGGAAGAGAGAGAAAAGAAGCCGTCGACGGGAAGAGAGAGAAAACAAAGTAGTCGTTGGACAAAGGAGAGAAAAAAAGGGAGAAGAGGAGAGGTTGACTGTCGAAAATAGGAGAGGACACCGACAGCAAGAGAACGGCAGAACAGGGGTTTGACGCCAAAACAGAGCAGTCGTTGAAAAAGCCGTCGTCGGAAAAGAGGAAAGGTCGACAGAATCGAGAGAGAGAGATAGACAAAGAGTGAGGCACCACCGGAAGAGCAGACAGCAGATTTGTGATGGCGTGAGACAAACGGGTCGACACGGCTGGACGATGAGAGAGAAACCACAACATGGCAAGAGAGAGAAATGGGTCAACGGCAAAACAGAGTAGAGGATCGACGAAAAAACAGATAGAGATGGCTGAAGGTGGGTGGATGGTAAAGACATATACGACCAAATTAGAGTGATGAAGAAGGAGAGGAAAAACCTGATAAGGCTAAAAACAGACCACCGAGGAAGGAGAGAAAACACGACTAGAAATATCGTTGGCAGTAAAGAGAGAGAAAATTAGATTTGGGGGCTAAACGAAGAATAAAGGTTTGAGAGAGAGAAAAGGAGCTAGACGACAGAACAGAGGTGAACGGCCAAAGAAGAGTGAACGGTTGGATGGTAAGAGAGAGAAATTCGGCGGTAAGAGAGAGAAATTTGGCGATAAGAGAGAGAAATCCTGCTAGACAGTAAGAGAGAGAGAAATGGACAGGCAAGCCGTGAGACAGTGAGATCTTAGGGCAAGGAGACGGGTGAGACCATGAGACGGTGAAAGCAGGAGTTGTGTGAAACAACGTAGAGAAGGAATTAGGTGAAGCATTCAAAGAACTCAATGTATTTCCATACTTCTTCAAGAGAGGTTAGAGAGCGTTGTGGTGAACTTCTAAGCGGTAGTGGAGCAACCTTTCAATTCAACAGAGGCAAGACAAGCTAGAAAAAGGGTAGACACAGTAAGTGGCACTTTTTGTATTGTACTTGCTTAGTAATTGCAATATTGAAAGGAGTAGAGAATTAAGACATCCATTGTAACTGGAATTCTCAAGTATAGTGGATAGTCTCGGTAAAGGAGAACCCTACCACCGTGGATGTACGTCACGCTGACGGAACCATGTAAATCTCATGTGTCCTTAATTTGCTTTACATTCTGTGCTTTGAATTGAGTTGTGAACGCAGCTAAAGTATCAACCAACCCATAACCTAACGAAGACCTAAACAAGAACATCCAAATTGTCCATTAGGTAAGGTGTCTGAAAGGTGACTTTGGGGACTATTGTGATTAGTAGGTAGTAATAGATCTACCTTAGTCGAGTCTGAGAAAGAGTTCGCTTTTAAGAAGAGGTTGAAGTTGTTCACTTACCTGCGAATTGCGATTTGTGGTGATACTGATTCACCCCCCGTCTTAGTATCACAAACTAGTAGATTCTAAGGAGAAGTCGGGAACTTCAATAGTTGACCAAGGAGAGAAAGAAAGAAGGAGTAGCTGCCAGTAGGACGTGGAGTAAAGCTTGGTAGGTGGTGAAACAGTAGTAGAAGGGTCCTGCACCAGCAACCAATGCATAGGGATAGATATAGTGGAGTGAGAAAATAGTTGTAACGTGCAGGAAGATGAGAAAATTGCTACAATATGTGGGGTAAGTAGCAACGATGCAAGAAAACTACTGCAGCATGTGAGTACAATAGTAGTGTGTGTGGATAGCAATAGCAGCACATGCGGACAGTAGATACAACATGCACGGATAGCAGGAACATCATGTGTGGATAGTAGGCGTAGAGAGTGTGAACAGCAGGCGTAGAGAGTGCAGAAGTGGGCATAGAGAGCGTGGACAGCGAGCGCACAGTGCGTGGGGACAGTAGGCATTGGGAGCGTGGATAACAAGCATGGGCAGCAGGCACAGAGGGTGCAGACAGCAGGTGTAAAAAATGTTGACAACGAGCGCAGAGTGCGTAGACAGTGGGCACAGCTTGTGCGGATAGCTGGCATAGTGCGCGCGGACAGCAGCGACAGTGCGCACAAACAACATTAACAACATACATGGACAGTAGCGGACAGACACGGTAGTGCGTATGGACAAAATTAACAGCACAGGTGGACAACAGCAATAGCATGTGTGGACAGCAGGGGCAGTAGGTGAGATAACACTGACAGTGAAGGAAGGAGAAGATCCATATTCTGCTTTAATAAACTATACACATTGAGTGATTGTTCTCTAGGAAAGGATTTTCCATAAACTCTTGATAGATTTGTTGAAAAATAGGGTGGGATACCTTTTTAGTGATCGGGAGATCAATTCCTTGATTGAGAGATCATTATAAGTGGTTAAGAAGTAGTCCTTCCACAAATGGTGAAGGAGTGATCCTTCCACATCATTAGTGTATCCCTTAATAACAAAAGTGAATTGTGTGATTGAGGAATGATCCTAGCACACTGTGGACATGTACGTTGTGAGTGAACCATGTAAAAATTTTCGTGTGCTCTTGGGTGCTTACGCATTGTTTCTTATTTGTACGGTCACACTCACATAAAGGAGAAAATTAAAAATTAGATTATCAATTCTAACAAGCCACAGAGGTTAAATTTGAATCGATTTGTAAAACGAGGATATCTTACACTGATTCACTCCCCTCTTAGTGTGAGACTTAAACCGGTCATCATCATTTAACTACCCTTTTGATTATCCTTAAGATTATGGGAATCTTCCTAATATCATTTAGCATCAAATCTATGTAATAGGCAGCACATAGTGACTAATATAAATTTAGATATTTGACTTCTAACAACTTTCCTAAAAATAACACTCAAATCATACACAACATATAAAAAATGATAAATAAAAATGCTAAAAGGAAAAAGGTATTGATTGAATAAGAAGGGTTTTACTTGTTAACACATAATTTAAATGATTGTAAGTGATAATTTATACAAAATTTGCTACTACAATTGTCTCCATGATTGATCAAGAATCTTAAACATATCTTTGATCTTTACATAATCAATAAAATTAACTCAATAAACATGCTTGCTTTAGAATAATTTACAAAAAAGCTCACTAATGTTATAAAATAGAATACTTTGTTCTTGTTATTCTTCTTTATGATTCTTTATTATGACATTTATAAGAGGAAACTCTCACATCATGGTAACTTAATAGCTTTGTACTTGGTCCATATGACCAATAGAATGAATTGTAACTTCAGAACTATCAAATTTAATAGTATTTAACATAATTGCAACCTTATACATTAACCTTCCTATATTCATGCATGCCTTATCTCTTACATACTTCTTATAGGCATCATTGATATTTTTTTTATTCCCTTTTGTTTTGATTAAGTTAGTAATTTGATATTAGAAATATGAATCCATAAAAGTAACTTGCCTAGGTTTCTTTTATTTGCCATTTTCCATACTCAGTATTTCATTCCTTTTATCAACAATTTCTACAATTTCATCTTTTTTATACTCCTCTCCTAAATTTACATTATCAAAATTAGGAATCAAATTTATCTATTATTTTTTTCTCTAGACCTTTTTTTTTATGAATGCTTTAATTTCTTCTCTAACATGTTTTGAACAACTTTAATGCCTAATAAAAATTCTAAACCCTCCAACTAAGTGTTGTTTAGTTTTAATTATCTCCTATTAGTTTCTTTTGAAAATATTTACATTTCATCTTGTTTTTGCTAAAAGGGCTATCATGATACCTCTCATTCCATTATTTAACTTATCAAAAATAAAAAAAATAATATTAAGGCATATTCTAAATACACATAATTAATTAAACCCTCATAAAAGATTAGAACTTATTTCAAATATTTCCAAATTATATGACTATTAAGAACTTTATCCATTTGATGCCTTTTGAACACTTTAAGTTATATATATAAAAAAACATATTATAAACAATATGATTTTAATTGAAAAATGCTTGATATCACTATAAGAGATAGGAATTCTAGTAGTGGACTAGAACCCCTGCTATTGTGGTAAAAACTATTGTGTAGAGTAAATGTAATGGTTGTTAGTCAATTAAATTTGCGAGCATTACAATAGATTTTATGTAGCAATTTCCTTAGCTTATAACAACACATTTGAAACCATTACATAAATGTGTTTTAGGTAGCTGTTTTAAATTATCAGTACAATACTTTTTGTATTGTATATGCAGTGATTATAAAATTTATATGCAACAATTTTGGTGTTTTAAAAAATATTTTGTTATTTATTTAGGTAGCAATTTTTCTACATTTAACCTCAGTTGTTAGGGAACTAGACAATGATCATTAGAGAAATATGCATAAGTCATTAGAGAAATAAGCATCAATTTTTTTGTAAAATAAGTAGCGATTTCATAGTGAAATTAGAAGTATTTACTCTTTATTAGACAACAATTTTTAGTAGAATTAGCAATTTTATAGCAAATGTAATTAAATAGTACAAGTAATAACAAATGACTTATCTAATATTTAATTCATCTGCAAAATTGAAGTTTCCGACTTTACCCTAGGATATACTAGTTTGTGATACTGAGAGGGGGGGTGAATCAGTATCACACCCCTTAAAAACACACTCTAATAATTTCAGCCAAAGTATTCTACTTATTTAATATTCTAGCTCTTATCAATACGCAGGTATGTGAACAACTTCAAACACTTCTTAAAAGTGAACTCTTTCTCAGATTCAACTAAGGTAGATCTATTGTTACCTACTAATCACAATAGTCCCCAAAGTCACCTTTCAAACACCTTGCCTACTAGACAAATCGGATGTTCTTGATTAGGTCTTCTTTAGGTTATGGGTTCGATGATACTTTAGCTGCATTCACAACTCAATTCAAAACACAGAATGTAAATCAAAGTAAGGACATAAGAGATTTACATGGTTCCGTCAATGTGACGTACGTTCACGGTGGTAGGGACTCTTCCTCTATTGAGACAATCCACTATATTTGAGAATACCAGTGTGGTACTCCCGATGTTCACAATGTAGTTACAATGGATGTCTTAATCCTCTGTTCCTTTCACTATTGCAAATACAAAGCAAGTACAATACGAAGAGTGTCACTTACTGTGTTTACCATTTTTCTAACTTGTCTTGCCTCTGTTGAATTGAATAGGCTACTTCACTGCTGCTTAGAAGTCTACCACAACACTCTCTAACCTCTCTTGAAGAAATTTGGAAATACGTTGAGTTCTTTTCAATGCTTCACCGAATTCCTTCTCTAGGTTGTTTCACACAACTCCTGCTTTCACCGTCTTACGGCTTCACCCGTCTCCTGATCTCACAGCCTGGCTCACGTTTCTAGTTTGCCGTTTCACGTCTCACGCATATTTTTGGTTTGCCCGCTTTGTTGGTCTCACGCCTCACGCACGTTTTTGGTCTCACGTCGTTGCACGTTCTGGTCTCACGTCGTCCAACCGGATCTCTCACCGTCCAGCTGGTTCTCTCTCATCGTCTAGCCAGGTTTCTCTCACCGTCCAACCATTCACTCTTTTCTTGTGCTGTCCACTCTCATTTGGCCGTTCACCTCTTTGTTGTCCACCTCGATTTTGGCCGTTTACTTCTTTGCCGTCCACCCCTTCTAGCTGTATCAGGTTTTTCTCTTTTCTGCCGGTGTTCTATTTTTCTGTACTCACTTGGTTGGCCGATTAAGTTTTCTTTCTCTCTACCGGTGGTTTCTGTTTTTCTCGTCCACCCCTTTCTTTTCCTGTTCACCCTTTGTTTTGCTGTCCAGCCCCTGTTCTATTGTGTACCCCTCTTGGTTGGCCGAATCGGGTTTTTCCGTTCACCTCTTTTTGAGAGTTCTTGTGTTTTTCACCGTGTGTTCCTTTGCCATCCACTCTCCTTTTCGGTCGTCTCTATATTTTCTCCCTTTCGACCCACAGCTTATCTAATTTTGCCATGTAGGGTTTCTTTTGTTTTCTCTTGCAAAGTTGTGGTTTTACTTTCTTGCCCCTCCATGTCAAATTAATTGTACACTTAAATCTAGTTGACAACAATTACAACCCATACAAGGCTGTGGGAACAATAATATCCCCCTTTGTAATTGTTGGCAATACTCACAACGAAAGCTATTATGCAGCAGTCCTTCATAATTTTCTTAGAGTAATAATCCAGAAGCAGATGGATTACAACTCCCCTTAAATATGCACTCCCCCTTCCTTAACAGCTCCCCCTGCACTGTTGCTTCTCTCCCCCTTTGCCAACTAATTACAAAAAAAATTCGCAAAGTAGAGATAGAGGATTCACTTGAACTTTAGGCTTGAGGAGGCATTTGAACAGACAGACTCATTCTGTGCTTTTCAAACAATTCTGTGGACAGAGGTTTAGTTAGAATATATGAAATTTGATCTTTAGTGCCAACATACTCCCATTGAATTGTACCCTATTCCACTTGATCTTTGATGAAGTGATACTGGATGTCAATATGCTTGCTCCTTGAATGTTGAACCGAATTCTTGCTGAGATCAATAGCACTTTGATTATCACAAAGTACACTCACTGGTAACTTCACTTCAACACCCAAATCTGCCAATTGTCTTTGCATCCATATCACCTGAGTACATGTTGCACAAGCAGCTATATACTCACCTCAGTTGTGCTTAAAGCAACACTATTTTGTTTTCTACTTAACCATGCAACACACTTTGAACCCAAGTAGAAGTTGCAGCCGTTGGTTGATTTCCTGTCATCTATACTTCCTGCCTAGTCTGCATCAGTGTATGCTCGTAGTTTTATAGAATCCATGGCCGGATACCACAAACCCATTTCTAGTGTCCCTTTGACGTATCTTAGGATTCTTTTCATCGCTAACACATGAGATTCCTTAGGATCAGCTTGGAATCTGCTGGCAACACACACAGTTTGCACAAGATTAGGCCTTGATGCTGTAAGGTACAAAAGGCTCCCTATCATCTTCCTGTATTCTGTAGGACTTGTACTCCTTCCCTCCTGATCTTTTGTTAACTTGCAGCCCATTGTCATAGGGGTATTGATAGGTCTGCTATCCTCTATGCCAAATTTTTTTAGTATCTCTTTGGCATATTTTGTTTGAGAAATAAAAATACCTTCTTCATACTGTTTTATCTGTAATCCAAGAAAGTAATTCATTTCTCCAATCAATGACATCTCAAATTCCTTACTCATCTTCTGTGTAAAATCTTGGCATAGCTCAGAGTGATCCCCTCCAAAGATGATGTCATCTACATATATTATGGTTATCAGCCGGCCTTTCTCTAAGTTGAACACATATAGGTTATTATCAATTGTTCCTCTTTTGAAGTTCAACCTTCTTAAGTACGCATCTAGCCTGCTGTACCATGCTCTTGGGGCTTGTTTAAGGCCATACAAGGCTTTCTTTAGCTTGCACACGTGTGTCTCATCCTCACTGATTTGTACTCCATAAGGTTGTTCAATATACACTTCTTCTTTCAGGAGCCCATTCAGAAAGGCTAATTTCACATCCATCTGATAAACTTTATACCTCTTATGTGCTACCAAAGCTAAGAACATTCTAATAGTTTCTAACCTTGCCACTGGTGCAAAAGTTTCATCCATATCTACTCCTTCCATCTGAGTGTAGCCTTTGTAAACCAGCCTGGCCTTGTTCCTTACCACCTTGCCATCTTCATTGTGTTTATTCCTAAACGACCATTTTGTTCCTATGACATTCTTGTTAGTGGGTCTTGGAACCAACTTCCATGTATCATTCTTCTCGATTTGATCTAGCTCCTCATTGATAGCTTTGACCTAGGCTTTGTCTTGTGTAGCCTTTTCAACAGATTTAGGTTCAACTTGTGAGAGTAAAGCAATAGCTCCCACAATTCTTCTTCTTGTTGTAACTCCTGCTGATGGGTCACCTATGATCTGATTTCCTTGATGAGCACTGGTCCACGTTTTTTTTGTCCTTCTTTCTTGCATAGTCTTAGTTGCAAGAGGATCTCTTTCTTCATCTTCAGACTCACTCTTCTCCGAGTCTGAACTTACTTCTTGTTCCTTTTCTTCAGGTTGGTTTGATTTTTCATCTACATTGAAGTCATCTTTTTCATTGTCCTCAGCTTCTCCATTCTGCATTGTTTTCCAGTTCTCATCTATTCTCACATCACTGGACATGATCACTTTTCCCAGCTTATGTAGGAAAACTTTGTAACCTTTTTGTCTTTGCTGAGTATCTTACAAAGATGCCTTCATCAGACCTAGCATTGAATTTTCCTAAGTTTTGCTCTTTGTTCTTCACAAAACATGGGTTGCCAAAGATCCTGAGATACTTGGCTGTTGTCTTCTTCCCACTCCATAGCTTATATGGAGTCTTATCAGTATTGGGCCTTAGTAAGACTCTATTTAGTAGATGTATAGCTGTAAATGTTGCTTTTGTCCAAAATCTTGTGTGAAGCTTGGATTCCAGTAGTAGAGTTCTTGCCATTTCAACCACATCTCTATTTTTCCTTTCTACCACCCCTTTATGTTGAGGTGTTCTTGGTACTGCCATCTGATGGTGAATACCATGTTTCTCAAGGTAATCTTCAAAAGCTTCATTTGTAAATTTAGTGCCTTGATCTGACCTCAATACTTTGATCTTCCTTCCACTCTCATTTTTAGTAATTTTCTGTATCTCTTGAAGCAATTCAGAATTTCTGACTTGTGTTTGAGGTGCATGATGCAGGTCCTTCTGGAATAATCATCAACAAACAAGATGAAGTACCTCTCACCATTCAACCCTTTTGTCCTCATCGGTCCATACAAATCAGTATGCACAATGTGAAGCACTGTTTCAGAACTGAACTCTTTGGTCTTATACTACTTTCTAGCATGTTTTCCTTTAGAGTATGCTGAGCAAACATACTCTCTCTCTCTCTCTCCTGAGGTTGGGAATGTCTCTGATTGCATGAGTAGTGGTCAGCTTCCTCATGTTCTTCTGTGTTAAGTGTCCCAGCCTTCTATGCTAGAGTTGATTTTCTTTTTCTTTGGTGAGTAAACAGCCTTTTTTACTCTTTACTTAGCAACCTGTTTTTGTGAATATCACTTTGTGGTCTTCGTTGCATAGCTGGCTGACAGATGCTAGATTATATCTAAGTCCTTTAACATGCAGAACATCTTTTAGCTTTCCTTTTCCAATATTTACTGACCCCTGACCACTGATGTTGAGTGAATCATCATTGCCAAACTTGACTCTGTCTTCTCTTAACTTGTTTAACTTTGATAATTTACTTTTATCTCCTGTCATGTGTGAAGTGCATCCACTATTAAGGATCCACTGCTTATTCTTGTAGTCAGCCGTTAGTGTAATTTTAGCTATATTAGCTACCTCCCTTTTTGCTTTATATTCTTTCCTTTGAACTGACTTAATGATAGCTTTCTCCTTTTTCTCAGCTTTAATTGTACCAATTGCTTTCACTGTGTCATTGAGTGCCTTCTCTTGCTTAGGGAGAAGTGTCATGCATCTCTTGGCATTATGGCCATCTTGCTCACACCTTTCACACTGCTCCAAGTCTGCTAATACAACAAACTTGTTCTTTGAAACCACTGGTTTGGGCTTCCACCAACACTTCTTATTAATGTGTCCTTGCCTTTTACAGTATGTGCAAGAACTCACGATAGGTGTTCTCCTCTAAATTTTGTATTGTCTCCCCCTGTATGCAGCATCGTATCTTCTCAAGTTGGAGACATATACTGACCTTTTCCATTAGCAGTTACTCGCTTTATGACCCCAAACTCCACAATAAAGATAGTGACCTTAAAACTGCCTTTTCTTGGGTTTAATCACAGCTTGTTTTCTTTTGTTCATTACTTGCTGTGAAGGCAACATAGTTGGCTTCTTTGCTTGTGTGACTTTCATTTCAATCACCTTTTTCTCCTTTTTCTATTTAGCCGTAGCCTTTTGCTGGCTAACCTTCTTTTCTTCATTTTTGTTTGCCACCCTAGGTTGCTTCTTCAAATCCTCTTTATTCTCAGCTATCTTTTCCTGAGTCATAACCTTCTCTTTCAACTTTTGTGGCACATTCTTATTATCTTTAGGCAATGAAACCTCAGATTGTTGCACTTTCTCTTTATTCTTCTTTTCTCTTGTAGAACTTGTTTCTCCTATCATTTTGTTGTTCCCACAGCCTTGTATGGGTTGTAATTGTTGTCAACTAGGTTTAAGTGTGCAACAAGGTAAATCCACATGGAAGGGCAAGAACATAAATCCACCACGTAAGCCTTATTGGGGTTTCATGGAAGAGATATATAAAGACCTTGGAAGACAAAACTAGGGTAAGACCAACACAATTGAATACACGGTAAAACACCAAACCCTACACAGAAGAACACCACCTGCAAAAGAAAAGAGTAGCCGTAGTGAATAGTGTAGCCATAGTGAACAGTAGCCGCACAGTGAAGCCGTCAGACGAAAAGAGAGAAAAAAAGGGAGAAGAGGAGAGGTCGGCTGTCGGAAATAGGAGAGGACACCGACGGCAAGAGAACGACAGAACAGGGGTTTGACGCCAAAACAGAGTAGCCGTTGAAAAAGTCATTGTCGGAAAAGAGGAAAGGTTGATAGAATCGAGAGAGAGAGAGACGGACGAAGAGTGAGACACCATTGGAAGAGCAGATAGCAGATCTGCAACGGCGTGAGACAAACGGGTTGACACGGTTGGACGGTGAGAGAGAAAGCATGACACGATAAGAGAGAGAAACGGGTCGACGGCAAAACAGAGTGGACGATCAAGGAAAAACCAGGACGGCCGAAAATCAGATTTGGAGGGGTGGACGAAGAGAGAGAGACCGTTGGCAGAACAGAGGAAATCCGGCTGGACGGTGAGAGAGAAATCTGGTTGGACGGTAAGAGAGAGAAATCCGGCGGTAAGAGAGAGAAATCCGACGGTAAGAGAGAGAAATCCGGTTGGACAGCAAGAGAGAGAGAAACGGACAGGCGAGCTGTGAGACAGTGAGATCATGGGGCAAGGAGACAGGTGAGACTATGAGACGGTGAAAGCAGGAGTTGTGTGATACAACGTAGAGAAGAACCTCGATGAAGCATTGAAAGAACTCAACGTATTTTCAGATTTCTTCAAGAGAGGTTAAAGAGTGTTGCGGTGAACTTTTAAGTGGCAGTGGAGTAGCCTTTCAATTCAACAAAGGCAAGACAAGTTAGAAGAAGGGTAGACACAGTAAGTGACACTCTTTGTATTGTACTTACTTAGTAATTGCAATAGTGAGAGGAGCATAGGATTAAGACATCCATTGTAATTGGAATTCTCAAGTATAGTGGATAGTTTCGGTAAGGGAGAGTCCCTACCACCGTGGATGTATGTTACGTTGATGGAACCACGTAAATCTCGTATGTCCTTAATTTGCTTTACGTTCTGTGCTTTGAATTGAGTTGTGAACGCAGCTAAAGTATCAGCCAACCCATAACCTAACGAAGACCTAAACAAGAACATCTGTATTGTCTATTAGGCAAGGTGTCTGAAAGGTGACTTGGGGACTATTGTGATTAGTAGGTAGCCATAGATCTACCTTAGTCGAGTCTGAGAAAGAGTTTGCTTTTAAGGAGAGGTTGAAGTTGTTCACTTGCGAATTGTGAATTGTGGTGATACTGATTCACCCCCCTCTCAGTATCACAAACTAGTAGATTCTAGGGAGAAGTTGGGAACTTCAATTGGTATCAGAGCACAGGTTCGCCAGTTTGAAGCTTAACAGCTTGGTGTACTAGTTTGAAGGGATTTAGAAGTTTGATTTGTTCAGCATACTGAGAAATGGAAGCTGGTACCAACATTAGCACCACTTACAGTAAGAAGGTTCCAATCTTCAACGGAACCAACTACAATATATGGAGGGCAAGAATGCAAGTGGTATTTGCAACCATGGGCATAAACGTGGTGAAATGCGTACAGGAGGGTTTTGTGGCTCCAGAAGAAGGTAAAGACCCAACCCCAGAGGAGTTAAGGCAGTTTGAGATAAATGGGAAGGCCTCAAACGTCATCATTTCAGCATTGACAGATGCTGAGTATGCTAAAGTTATGGATTGCAAATCTGCTAAGGAGATATGGGATAGATTGCAGAAGGTCTATAAAGGTGATGGTAGAATGAAGGAGGCCAAGCTTCAAGTGTTTAAGGAGAGATATGAATCTCTTAGAATGCAGAAGAATGAGACAGTTCAAGAGTTCTTCACCAGGGTTATTGACATTGTAAACGACCTGAAAAGTCATGGGAAGAACAAAAAAGACTCATCGATTGTGAAGAAAATTTTGAGAATTTTGCCTAAGAGGTTTGCCTTAAAGGTAGTAGCCATAGAGGAGAGTAGAGATCTCAATTCTATGTCTCTGCATGATCTCCAGTGCAATCTCATTGCATATGAGATGAGGATAAATTCAGCTGAAAGCTCTGCAATAACGAAGGTATCAAAGGAGGCAGCTTTCAAAGCTATGAAGCACTTGAAGATAAAAGAAGAGGAAGAATCATCCAATGAGGATGATGATGATGATGATGAGGAAGAAAGTGAAGGTGAAGTATTGGCTTACTTCACAAGGAAATTCAAAAAGGGGTTTAAGAAGGGAAAAGGACAGTTGTCCTTGAGATGTTATTGTTGTGGATAGATTTGACACTTTGCTTCTCAGTGCAAAGTGAAACTTGATGATGAAGATGAGGATGGTGATGATGAGCAGAATTCAAGATGGAGAAGATGATCATTCAAATCAAAGAAGTCCAGTAAGAAGATTGCCAACCCATAGAGGAAGAAGAGAGGCTCATTCAAGAGTTATGTGAGTCAGACAAAAGAAGTTGACGAGGAGGAAGATAAAGACTCATCAAATAAGCATGTCTTTATGGCATCAGCACAAGATGGTAGCTCAACCTCTAAAGAGGAAGAGGAGGTTGATGAAGAAGAGCCAGATCTTGAAGCTGAGCTGAAAGCAGCTTTAAAGGAGATAATCAGAAAGGGTAGAACCATAAGAAGGTTGGAGGCCCATATAAAACAAGTTGAAGCAAAGTCTGAGGAAGCTGAAAGTCAAAAGGATGAAATAAGGGTTAAACATATTGACTTGAAGAGAAGATTTGAAGAACAGATCAAAATATGTGAAGACCTTACAATAGAGTTTGGCTCAAGGACTTCGACAATTGAAGAAATGGAGATAGAGTTGCTGAGACTTCAACAACAATTCAAAAAGAGTGAGAAGAACTTGTAGAAGTTTGAAGTGGTAGGAGAAACAAGCTCTGCAAGAGAAAAGAAGAATGAGACTTTGCCACAGAAGTTGAAAGACAAGGCTGTGACTCAGGTAAAGATAACTGAAGAAGAGAAGACAGTTATCAAACCAAAGCCAGGGCCAAAAACGATGGATGTGGTTAAAGAGCAGCAGCCCATAGCTGCTACATCTCAGAAAGAAAAGAAAGTTAGCTAGCAGAGGGCTACAGCTGAACAGAAGAAGGAGAAGAAGGTGACTGAAATGAAAGTCACACAAGCAAAGAAGCCAGCTACTTTGCCTACACAGCAAGTGATGAACAGAAGAAGACAAGCTGTGATCAGACCCAAGAAGAGGCAGTTTTAAGGTCATTGCCTTTATTGTGGAGTTTGGGGTCATAAGGCGAGTAACTGCTGGTGGAGAAGGTAGTGTCAAGTTTGGAAATGATGATTCACTTAACATCAGTGGTCAGGGGTCAGTGAATATTGGAAAAGGAAACCTAAAAGATGTTCTGCACATTGAAGGACTCAGATATAATCTAGCATCTGTCAGCCAACTATGCAATGGCGACCACAAAGTGATATTCACAAAAACAGGTTGCCAAGTAAAGAGTAAAGAAGGCAATACTATTGCAGCTGGGAAGAGAACAGCTGGAAATTTATATGTGATTGATGAGGACAAGACAAGCAGTTGTTTACTCACTAAAGAAGAAGAAAATCAACTCTGGCATAGGAGGTTGGGACACTTATCACAGAAGAACATGAGGAAGCTGACCACTACTCATGCAATCAGAGACATTCCCGACCTCAGGAGAGAGAGAGAGTATGTTTGCTTAGCATGCTCTAAAGGAAAACATGCCAAAAAGCAGTACAAGACCAAAGAGTTCAGTTTTGAAGCAGTGCTTGACATTGTGCATACTGATTTGTGTGGACCGATGAGGACAAAAGGGTTGAAAGGTGAGAGGTACTTCATTTTGTTTGTTGATGATTATTTAAGAAGGACCTGCCTTATGCACCTCAAAGACAAGTCAAAAGTTTTGAATTGCTTCAAGAGATACAGAAGATTGGCTGAAAATGAGAGTGGAAGGAAGATCAAAGTATTGAGGTCAGATCAAGGCACTGAATTTACAAATAAAGCTTTTGAAGATTATCTTGAGAAGCATGAAATTCATCATCAAATGGTAGCAGCACGAACACCTCAACAGAACGGGGTGGTAGAGAGTAAAAATAGAGCTGTGGTTGAAATGGCGAGAACTCTATTGTTGGAATCCTAGCTTCATACAAGATTTTGCACAGAAGCAACATTTACAGCCGTGCATCTACTAAACAGAGTATTACTAAGGCCCAATACTGATAAGACTCCATATGAGCTATGAAGTGGGAAGAAGACAACAGCCAAGTATCTCAGAGTCTTTGGCAGCCCATGTTTTGTGAAGAACAAGGTTTAAAACTTGGGAAAATTCAACGCTAGGTCTGATGAAGGCATCTTTGTGGGATACTCAGAAAAGACAAAAGGTTACAGAGTTTTCCTGCATAAGCTGGTTAAAGTGATCACTTCCAGTGATGTGAGAATAGATGAGAACTGGAAAACAATGCAGAATGGAGAAGCTAAGGACAATGAAGAAGATGACTTCAATGTAGATGAAGAATCAGACCAACCTGAAGAAAAGCAACAAGAAGTAAGTTCAGACTCGGAGAAGAATGAGTTTGAAAATGAAGAAAGAGATCCTCTTGCAACTAAGACGGTACAAGGAAGAAGGACAAAGAAAACATGGACCAGTGCTCATCAAGAAAATCAGATCATAGTTGACCCATCAGCAGGAGTTATAACAAGAAGAAGAATTATTGGAGATACTGCTTTACTCTCACAAGTTGAACCTAAATTTGTTGAAGAGGCTATTTAAGACAAAGCCTAGGTCAAAGCTATCAATGAGGAGCTCAATCAAATTGAGAAGAATGATACATGGGAGCTGGTTCCAAGACCCACTAATAAGAATGTCATAGGAACAAAATGGGTGTTTAGGAATAAACACAATGAAGATGGCAAGGTGGTGAGGAACAAGGCTAGGCTGGTTTGCAAAGGTTACACTCAGATAAAAGGGGTAGATGTTGATGAAACTTTTGCACCAGAAACTATCAGAATGTTCTTAGCTTTGGTAGCACACAAGAGGTATAAAGTCTATCAGATGGATGTGAAATCCGCCTTTCTGAATAGGCTCTTGAAAGAAGAAGTGTATATTGAACAACTCGATGGAGTACAAATCAGTGAGGATGAGACACATGTGTGTAAGTTGAAGAAAGCCTTGTATGGTCTTAAGCAAGCTCCAAGAGCATGGTACAGTAGGTTGGATGCGTACTTGAGAAGGTTGAACTTCAGAAGAGGAATGGTTGATAATAACTTGTATGTGTTCAACTCAAAGAAAGGCCAGCTGATAACCATAGTATATGTAGATGACATCATCTTTGGAGGGGATCACTCTGAGCTATGCCAAGATTTTGCACAGAAGATGAGTGAGGAATTTGAGATTTCATTGATTGGAGAAATGATGTACTTTCTTGGATTACAGATAAAGCAGTGTGAAGAAGGTATCTTTATTTCTTAGATGAAATATGCCAAAGAGATGCTGAAAAGGTTTGGCATGGAGGATAGTAGACCTGTCAGTACCCCTATGATAGTGGGTTATAAGTTAACAAAAGATCAAGAGGGAAGGAGTACAAGCCTTACCTACATGAAGATGATAGGGAGCCTTCTGTACCTTATAGCATAAAGGCCTGATCTTATGCAAGCTGTGTGCGCTGCCAGCAGATTCCAAGCTGATCCTAAGGAGTCTCATGTGTTGGTAGTGAAAAGAATCCTAAGGTACCTCAAAGGAACACTGGAAATGGGTTTGTGGCATCCAGCCATGGATTCTGTTAAACTACAAGCATACACTGATGCAGACTAGGCATGAAGTTTAAATGATAGAAAATCAACCAGTGGCTGCAGCTTCTACTTGGGTTTAAAGTGTGTTGCATGGTTAAGTAGAAAGCAAAACAGTGTTGCTTTGATCACAGCTGAGGCCGAGTATATGGCTGCTTGTGCAGCATGTACACAGGTGATATGGATGCTAAGATAATTGGCAGACTTGGGTGTTAAAGTGAAGTTACCAGTGAGTGTACTTTGTGATAATCAAAGCGCTATTGATCTTAGCAAGAATCCGGTTCAACATTTGAGGAGCAAGCATATTAACATCTGGTATCACTTCATCAAAGATCAAGTGGAACATGGTACAATTTAGTTGGAGTATGTTGGCACTAAAGATCAAATTTCAAATATTCTAACTAAACCTTTGTCCACAGAGCTGTTTGAAAAGCAAAGATTGAGTCTATTTGTGCAAATGCCTCCTCAAGCCTGAAGTTCAGGTGAATCCTTCATCTCCACTTTGCGAGTTTTTCAAATTTGTAATTGGTTGGCAAAAGGGGAGAGAAGCAACAGTGCTGGGGGAGCTGTTAAGAAAGGGGGGAGTGCATATTTACGGGGAGTTGAAACTTCTGCATAGTGGCTTTTGTTATGAGTGTTGCCAACAATTACAAAGGGGGAGATTGTTGTTCCCACAGCCTTGTATGGGTTGTAATTATTGTCAACTAGGTTTAAGTGTGCAAGAAAGTAAAGCCACATGGAAGGGCAAGAAAGTAAAGCCACATGGAAGGGCAAGAACATAAATCCACCACGTAAGCCCTATTAGGGTTTCATGGAAGAGATATATAAAGACCTTGGAAGACAAAACTAGGGTAAGGCCAATATAATTGAATACATGGCAAAACACCAAACCCTACACAGAAGAACACCACTTGCAAAAGAAAAGAGTAGCCGTAGTGAACAGTAGCCGCATAGTGAAGCCGTGGGAAGAAAAGAGAGAAAAAAAGGGAGAAGAGGAGAGGTCGGTTGTTGGAAATAGGAGAGGACACCGACGGCAAGAGAACAACAGAATAGGGGTTTGATGCCAAAACAGAGCAGCCGTTGAAAAAGCTGTCGTTGGAAAAAAGGAAAGGTTGAAAGAATTGAGAGAGAGAGACAGACGAAGAGTGAGACACCACCGGAAGAGCGGACAGCAGATCTGCGATGGCGTGAGACAAACAGGTCGACATGGCTGGACGGTGAGAGAGAAAGCATGACACGCCAAGAGATAAAAACGGGTCAACGGCAAAACAGAGTGGACGATCGATAGAAAACTAGGACGGCCGAAAATCAGATTTAGAGGGGTGGACGAAGAGAGAGTGACCGTCAGTAAAACAAAGGAAATCCGACTGGATGGTGAGAGAGAAATCTAGTTGGACGGTAAGAGAGAGAAATCCGGTTGGACAGCAAGAGAGAGAGAAACGGACAAGCGAGTCGTGAGACAGTGAGATCGTGGGGCAAGGAGACGGGTGAGACTGTGAGACAGTGAAAGCAGGAGTTGTGTGATACAATGTAGAGAAGAACCTCGGTGAAGCATTGAAAGAACTCAACGTATTTCTAGATTTCTTCAAGAGAGGTTAGAGAGCGTTGCAGTGAACTTCTAAGTGGCAGTGGAGCAGCCTTTCAATTCAACAGAGGTAAGACAAGCTAGAAGAAGGGTAGACACAGTAAGTGACACTCTTTGTATTGTACTTGCTTAGTAATTGCAATAGTGAAAGGAGCATAGGATTAAGACATCCATTGTAACTGGAATTCTCAAGAATAATGGATAGTCTCGGTAAAGGAGAGTTTTTACCACCGTGGATGTACGTCACGTTGACGGAACCACGTAAATCTCGTGTGTCCTTAATTTGCTTTACGTTCTGTGTTTTGAATTGAGTTGTGAACGCAGCTAAAGTATCAGGCAACCCATAACCTAACGAAGACCTAAACAAGAACATTCGTATTGTCTATTAGGCAAGGTGTCTAAAAGGTGAATTCGGGGACTATTGTGATTAGTAGGTAGCTATAGATTTACCTTAGTCGAGTTTGAGAAAATATTCGCTTTTAAGAAGAGGTTGAAGTTGTTCACTTACCTGTGAATTGCAAATTGTGGTGATACTGATTCACCCCCCCTTTTAGTATCACAAACTAGTAGATCCTAGGGAGAAGTCGGGAACTTCACATTTCAAGCTTCTGTAAGTTTTCTTTACTACTTTTGAGTTGTTGCTGAAGTCTTAGCAACTCTTTCTCCATTTCTTCAATTTTTGAAGCCCTTGAGCCAAGCTCTATTGTAAGGTCTTCACATATTTTGATCTGTTCTTCAAATCTTTTCTTCAAGTCAATATGTTCAGCCCTTATTTCATCCTTTTGACTTTCAGCTTCCTCAGACTTTGCTTCAACTTGTTTTATGTGAGCCTCTAACCTTTTTATGGTTCTGCCCCTTCTGATTATCTCCTTTGAAGCTGCTTCTAACTTAGCTTCAAGATTTGGTTCTTCTTCATCAACCTCCTCTTCCTCTTCAGAGTTTGAACTACCACCTTGAGCTGATGCCATAAAGGCCTGCTCATCTAATGATTCTTGATCTTCCTCCTCATCAGCTTCTTTTATCCGACTCACATAACTTTTGAATGAGCCTCTCTTCTTCTTCTGGGTGTTGGCAGTCTTCTTGCTGGACTTCTTTGATTTGAATGATGGTCTTCTCCATTTTGAATTCGGGTCATCATCACCATCCTCATCTTCATCATTAAGTTTCACTTTGCACTAAGAAGCAAAGTGTTCAGTCTGCCCACAACGATAACATTTCAAGGACAACTGTCCTTTTCCCTTCTTAGACCCCTTCTTGAATTTCCTTGTGAAGTAAGCCAACACTTCACCTTCATTTTCTTCCTCATCACCATCATCATCCTCACTGGATGATTTTTCCTCTTCTTTCATCTTCAAGTGTTTCATAGCTTTGAAAGCTGCCTCCTTTGATACCTTTGACGTTGAGGAGCTCTCAGTTGACTTTATTCTCATCTCATATGTAATAAGATTGCACTGAAGATCATGCAGAGACATAGAATTGAGATCTCTACTCTCCTCTATGGTTGCCACCTTTGAGGCAAACCTCTCAGGTAGAATTCTCAGAATTTTCTTCACAATAGATGAGTCCTTCTCGTTCTTCCCATGACTTCTAAGGTCATTTATAGCATTAATAACCTTGGTGAAGAACTATTGGATTGTCTCATTTTTCTGCATTCTGAGAGATTCATATCTCTCCTTGAACACTTAAAGCTTGGCCTCCTTCATTCTACCATCACCTTCATAAACTTTCTACAGTCTGTCCCATATCTCCTTAGCAGATTTGCAGTCCATAACTTTAGCATACTCAGCATCTATCAATGCTGAAATGATGACGTTTGAGGCTTTCCCATTTATCTCAAACTGCCTTAATTCCTCTGGGGTTGGGTCTTTACCTTCTTCTGGAACCATAAAACCCTCCTGTACAGATTTCACCACGTTTATGCCCATGGTTGCAAATACCACCTGCATTCTCTCTCTCCACATATGGTAGTTGGTTTCGTTGAAGATTGGAACCTTTTTGTTGTAAGTAGTGCTGGTGCTGATACCGGCGTCCATTTCTTAGCATGCTGAACAAGTTAAAACTTCTATAGCTCTTCAAACTAGTACACCAAGCTGTTAAGCTTTATCTTGGTGAACCTGCGCTCTGATACCAATTGAAGTTTCCGACTTCACCTTAGGATCTACTAGTTTGTGATACTGAGAGGGGGGATAAATCAGTATCACAACCCTTAAAAACACACTCTAATAATTTAAGCCAAAGTATTCTACTTATTTAATACTCTAGCTCTTGTCAATACGCAAGTATGTGAACAACTTCAAACACTTCTCAAAAGCGAACTCTTTCTCAGATTTGACTAAGGTAAATCTATTGTTACCTACTAATCATAATAGTCTCCAAAGTCACCTTTCAAACACCTTGCCTACTAGACAGATCGGATGTTCTTGATTAGGTCTTCTTTAGGTTATAGGTTCGATGATACTTTAGTTGCGTTCACAACTCAATTCAAAACACATAATGTAAATCAAAGTAAGGATACAAGAGATTTACATGGTTTCGTCAATGTGACGTACATCCACTATGGTAGGGACTCTTCCTCTATCGAGACAATCCACTATATTTGAGAATACCAGTGTGGTACTCCCGATGTTCACAATGTAGTTACAATGGATGTCTTAATCCTCTGTTCCTTTCACTATTGCAAATACAAAACAAGTACAATACAAAGAGTGTCACTTACTGTGTCTACCCTTTTTCTAACTTGTCTTGCCTTTGTTGAATTGAATAGGCTGCTTCACTGCTGCTTAGAAGTCCACCACAACACTCTCTAACCTCTCTTGAAGAAATCTGGAAATAAGTTGAGTTCTTTCTAATGCTTCATTGAATTCCTTCTCTAGGTTGTTTCACACAACTGCTTTCACCGTCTCACGGCTTCACCCATCTCCTAATCTCACGGCTTGCCTCATGTTTCTAGTTTGGCATTTCACATCTCACACACGTTTCTGGTTTGCTCGCTTTGCTGGTCTCATGCCTCACGCATGTTTCTGGTCTCACGCCGATGCACGTTTTGGTCTCACGCTCTCGCACGTTTTGGTCTCACGCTGTCCAGCCAGATGTCTCACCGTCCAGCTGGATCTCTCTCACCGTCCAGCTAGATTTCTCTCACCATCTAGCTAGATCTCTCTCACCGTCCAGCCGTTCACTCTTTTCCTGTGCCATCCACTCTCATTCGGCCGTTCACTTCTTTGCCGTCCACCCCTTCTAGCCATATCAGGTTTTTTTCTTTTCTGTCGGTGTTTTGTTTTTCTGTACTCACTTGGTTGGCCGATTAAGTTTTCTTTCTCTCTACCGGTGGTTTCTGTTTTTCCCGTCCACCCCTTTCTTTTCCTGTTCACCCTTTGTTTTGCCGTCCAGCCCCTGTTCTATTGTGTACCCCTCTTGGTTGGCTGAATCGGGTTTTTCCGTTCACCTCTTTTTGAGAGTTCTTGTGTTTTTCAAATACTTTAGATGCATCAAAATTTCAAATATTATTAAGGGTTTCAATGAAAGGAGACAATCCACCATAGAAATAGAATATTTTTTATTCAACCTTAAGAATACAAAGAAAGTATTTAAAGACATCTTGATAAAATCTCTATAAGAAAAACTAAACAAACTAATTTGAAGTAATTGTAATTATCTTCTAAAATGATAATAAACATTTAGTTTTTATGACATCATTCCATCTCAAGTTATACTCACCAATGTTGTAAGTGTAAAATAATTAAACAGATTTGTGAAGACTGTTGTTCCCACAGCCTTGTATGGGTTGTAATTGTTGTCAACTAGGTTTAAGTGTGTAAGAAAGTAAAGCCACATGGAAGGGTAAGAAGGTAAAGCCACATGGAAGGGAAAGAAAGTAAATTCGCCACATAAGGGCAAGAACGTAAATCTACCACGTAAGCCCTATTAGGGTTTCATAGAAGAGAGTATATAAAGACCTTGGAAGACAAAACTAGGGTAAGGCCAACACAATTGCATACACAACAAAACACCAATTGGGTGGAAGAGAGAGAACACCAAACCCTACACGAAAGAACACCACCTACAAAAGAAAAGAGAAACCGTGCAAGTAAAGAGAGTAGCTGGCCAAAACAAAAAGATGTCCAAATACAACCAATATGGCAACCAGCACGGCAGAATAGTACACAGCAAAAAGAAGAGGTGTTGGATGAAGAACAGGGGTCGAGAGTGAGAAAATAGGGAAGATGGCAAAAGGAGAGAAGGAATGGCACATACCACTGAGAGAGAAAACACGGCCAAAATATACTGTCGACAGTAAAGAGAGAGAAAAACTAAGAAATGCCTGAAAGAGAAAAACGACAAAGAGGTGGAAGAGAGAGAAACACAGCCGTTGAAAGAGAGAGAAAACCACCACTGGCTGAAAGAGAGAGGATGTCCAGCCAACCTACATGGCCAAGCAAAGAGGTGAACAACCAAATAGGTGTGGACAACAAGAACAAAGAATGACCAATTGAAAAAGAGAGAGAGAAAACCCAATATAGAGAAAGAGTGAGCCAACGGCAGAACAAGGGAAGGAGAGGAAAAACCCGACGGCTGGTTGGAAAGGAGAGGAAAATGATACGGCAAAATAAGGGGCTGGACGACAAGGAGACAACACGACAAGAGTGACAACATGGTAGGAGACCAGAAACGAGTGACCAGAAACTGGTGACCAGGACGTAAGACTTGAAATGGGTGACCAGGCCATGAGACGTGAAACGAGAGAGACTAGACTTGGAAACCGTGAAACGGATGGGAGTGCAGCTGAAACGAACAGGGAAGCTGTGCAGCAAAACCGTGAGGGAGACCAGCGAAGCTGTGCAGCAAAACCGTGAAGCTGAGGAGACCAGCGAAGCTGAAACGAGAGACCAGCAAACTAGAAATGTGCGTGTGACAAGGGTACAGTAGAAACGAGCGACGGGGAGAGCAGACCTAGTATCCATGAGGTGTGAGACTAAGTGAGGAGTGAGACAGGCTGTGTGACTTAAACTAGCAAAACCAGAAGAGTGGTGCAAGCCAATAGACGTGTAACGAAAGTGAGGCAGGTCGTGAAACGGTGAGACAGTGAAACTAGGAGACGGGTGAGACCGTGAGATGGTGAAAGTAGGAGCTATGTGAGACAACCTAGAAAAGAAATTCGGTGAAGCATCGGAAAGAACTCAATGTATTTCTAGATTTCTTTAAGAGAGGTTAGACAGTGTTGTGGTGAACTTCTAAGCGTCAGTGGAGCAGCCTTTCAATTCAACAGAGGCAAGACAAGCTAGAAGAAGGGTAAACATAGTAAGTGACACTCTTTGTATTGTACTTGCTTAGTAATTGCAATAGTGAAAGGAGCAGAGGATTAAGACATCTATTGTAACTGGAATTCTCAAGTATAGTGGATAGTCTCGGTAAGGGAGAGTTCCTACCACCGTGGATGTACGTCACGTTGATGGAACCATGTAAATCTCGTGTGTCCTTAATTTGCTTTACGTTCTGTGCTTTGAATTGAGTTGTAAACGTAGCTAAAGTATCAGCCAACCCATAACCTAACGAACACCTAAACAAGAACATCCAAATTGTCTATTAGGCAGGGTGTCTGAAAGGTGACTTTGGGGACTATTGTGATTAGTAGGTAGCAATAGATCTACTTTAGTCGAGTCTGAGAAAGAGTTTGCTTTTAAGAAGAGGTTAAAGTTGTTCACTTACCTGTAAATTGCGAATTGTGGTGATACTGATTCACCCCCCTCTCAGTATCACAAACTAGTAGATCCTAGGGAGAAGTCGAGAACTTCAAAGACCATCCAAACATTAACATTGCCATACTTGCAAATAAATGTCACAAAAAAATAACTTTGCATACTTTTAAAAAGCAAAATTTATAGATAACAAGTGAATGATACAATGTTATAGGAGTAGAGCAATTTCCAATAAAAAAAATTGAGAAAAACCTATCAATTAGCACACCAACCTCCAATTACTTAAGGTAAAATATGCTCAAACTTGTTTAAACCAAAAGCATGTCCTTTTTATGAAACACCTTTAAGCAATTAGGCAAAGACACTTGTGAATAATGCCTTTCATATTTATCATAGATAACACTTCATAAATAAGGGTATTTGTTTTCAAGGAACCAAACTAAGAAAGTTATCTATCATGGAAAAGATTCTTATGTCTTAGCAAGCATCATGGACATGAACACACACCAATAGCAATTCCAGATTCAAATCATAGTATGTGATTTCATATTTCTAGCACAAAAATCTAGCTATATAACATGAATAATAAACAAGACATAAGCATTTTTTTTTGGCACTACAAAGAGAATTAAGAAAACCAAATTATCATTCACGATGATAATAAAATACTTCGATATAAAAGAGAATAGAAATAAGAACCATGAAGATGTATAGAAATGATAGTAGTATAAAAAAGTAGTATTATTCATTAAGTATACATTTGGAACATTGTGCTAGCTTCGTTTGCCTTTGCTTTATAAACTCGATTTCATTTCCTCTTTATTCCTTTCATAAATTTTCATACTTTATTTTTTATTGCCTTTCTAAATGGCAATATAATTCACTTCCCATGTTTATGCTACATAAACAAAAATGCACCAACATCATCCTATCTAGCTTATTATTGACATGAATGAAATAAAAATTATATGTAACAAACAAGTAAAACAACAAGACAAAATGACCAAAAAAGTATCAAATAGCAAGACCTTAAACTAACTAAAGTTGGAAAATTAGAATAAGGATTTAAGGACACTTACTTCTGTAGGCACTCATCTAAAATCCATAAACTTATGTAATCTGAAATAGCAAATAGAAACTTAAAATCAGTTGAACAAATTTGATGTTTATGAGTAACTTGCAAAAAGCACATAAATCTCTTGTGTCCTTACTTTGATTTACATTCTGTGTTTTGAATTGAGTTGTCAACGCAGCTAAAGTATTATCGAACCCATAACCTAAAGAAGACCTAATCAAGAACATCCAATCTGTCTAATAGGCAAGGTGTCTGAAAGGTGACTTTGAGGACTATTGTGATTAGTAGGTAACAATAGATCTACCTTAGTCAAATCTGAGAAAGAGTTCACTTTTGATAAAAGTTTGAAGTTGTTCACATACCTGCGTATTGACGAGACCTAGAGTATTAAATAAGTAGAATACTTTGGCTTAAATTATTAAAGTGTGTTTTTAAGGGGTGTGATACTAATTCACCCCCCGTCTCAGTATTACAGACTAGTAGGTCCTAGGGTGAAGTAGGGAACTTCAATTGGTATTAGAGCACAGGTTCACTAGGATAAAGCTTAACAGCTTGGTGTACTAGTTTAAAGAGCTCCAAAAGTTTTAACTTGTTTAGCATACTGAGAAATGGATGTCGGTACCAGCACCAGCACTACTTACAGCAAGAAGGTTCTAATCTTTAATGGAACCAACTACCATATGTAGAGAGTGAGAATGTAGGTGGTATTTGCAACCATGGGCATGAACGTGGTGAAATCCATACAGAAGGGTTTTGTGGCCCCAGAAGAAGGTAAATATCCAACCCCAGAGGAATTAAGGTAGTTTGAGATAAATGGGAAGGCCTCAAATGTCATCATTTCAGCATTGACAGATGTTGAGTATACTAAAGTTATGGACTGCAAATCTGGTAAGGAGATATGGGACAGACTGCAGAAAGTCTATGAAGGTGATGGCAGAATGAAGGAGGCCAAGCTTTAAGTGTTCAAGGAGAGATATGAATCTCTCAGAATGTAGAAACATGAGACAGTCCAAGAGTTCTTCACCAGGGTTATTGATGCTGTAAATGATCTTAAAAGTCATGGGAAGAACAAGAAAGACTCATCTATTCTGAAGAAAATTCTGAGAATTCTACCTGAGAGGTTTGCCTCAAAGGTGCCAGCCATAGAGGAGAGTAGAGATCTCATTTTTATGTCACTGCATGATCTCCAATGCAATCTCATTGCATATGAGATAAGAATAAAGTCAACTAAAAGCTCCTCAACATCAAAGCTATCAAAGGAGGCAACATTCAAAGCTATGAGACACTTGAAGATAAGAGAAGAGGAAGAATCATCCAGTGATGATGATGATGAGGAAGCAAGTGAAGGTGAAGTGTTGGCTTACTTCATAAGGAAGTTCAAAAGGGGGTCTAAGAAGGGAAAAGGATAGTTGTCCTTGAGATGTTATCGTTGTGGGCAAACTGGACACTTTGCTTCTCAATGCAAAGTGAAACTTGATGATGAAGATGAGGATGGTGATGATGAACCGAATTCAAAATGGAGAAGACCATCATTCAAATCAAAGAAGTCCAGCAAGAAGACTACCAACCCACAGAAGAAGAAGAGAGGCTCATTCAAGAGTTATGTGAGTCAGATAAAAGAAGTTGATGAGGAGGAAGATGAAGAATCATCAAATGAGCAGGCCTTTATAGCATCAACTCAAAGTGGTAGTTCAACCTTTGAAGAGGAAGAGGAGGTTGATGAAGAAGAACTAGATCCTGAAGCTGAGTTGGAAGTAGCTTCAAAGGAGATAATCAGAAGGGGCACAACCATAAAAAGGTTGGAGGCTCACATAAAACAAGTTGAAGCAAAGTCTGAGCAAGCTAAAAGTCAAAAGGATGAAATAAGGGCTGAACATATTGACTTGAAGAGAAGATTTGAGGAATAGATCAAAATATGTGAAGACCTTACAATAGAGCTTGGCTCAAGGACTTCAAAAATTGAAGGAATGGAGAAAGAGTTGCTGAGACTTCAGCAACAACTCAAAAGGAGTGAAGAGAACATGCAGAAGCTTGTAATGATAGGAGAAACAAGTTTTGCAAGAGAAAAGAAGAATGAAGAGAAAGTACAGCAATCTGAGGCTATATTGCCTAAATATAATAAGAATGTACCACAGAAGTTGAAAGAGAAGGTTGTGACTCAGGAGAAGATAGCTGAGAATAAAGAGGATTTGAAGAAGCAACCTAGGGTGGCAAAGAAAAATGAAGAAAAGAAGGTCAACCAGCAAAGGGCTACGACTGAATAGAAGAAGGAGAAGAAGGTGATTGAAATGAAAGTCACACAAGCAAAGAAGCCAGCTACATTGCTTACATAACAAGTAATGAACAAAAGAAAACAAGCTGTGATTTGACCCAAGAAGAGGCAGTTTCAAAGTCACTGTCTTTATTGTGGAGTTTGGAGTTATAAGGCGAGTAACTATTGGTGTAGAAGGCCAGTATATGTCTCCAACTTGAGAAGATACGATACTGTATACAGGTGGAGACAATACAAAATTCAGAGGAGAACACCTGTCGTGAGTTCTTGCACATACTGTAAAAAGCAAGGACACATTGACAAGGAGTGTTGGTGGAAGCTCAAACTAGTGGTTTCAAAGAACAAGTTCGCTGTATTGGCAGACTTGGAGTCGTGTGAAAGGTGCATATTTAGGGGGAGTTGTAATTGCTGCACAATGGCTTTTTGTTATGCGTGTTGCCAACACTTATAAAGGGGGAGATTGTTGTTCCCACAGCCTTGTATAGGTTGTAATTGTTGTCAACTAGATTTAAGTGTGCAAGTAATTTAAAGCCACATGGAGGGGCAAGAAAGTAAATCTGCCACAGTAAGCCCTACTAGGGTTTTCATGGAAGGGAGTATATAAACCCAAACCCTTGGAAGAAAAGGGAGTACATGGTATAATAAAGTGAAAAACGAAAAAACACCACCTGCAAAAGAAAGGAGACCCGACTGGACGGTGAGAGAGAAAACACGGTTGGACGGTGAGAGAGAAAACCCGACTGGATGGTGAGAGAGAAAACACAACTGGACGATGAGAGAGAAAACCCATGAGAGACGTATAACCACCGGAAGAGAAACGGACGACACGGTAAGGAGAAAACTGTGTGATGACAAGAAAGAGAAACCTGTGAGAAACGTACAACCACCGGCAAGAGAAAAGAAAACAACACGGCAAAGGAACGCACGACAAAAGGAAACCCATAAGAGACAATACACCACCAGGAGAGAAGACAACACACCAACGACAAAACCAGAAACGCACCACCCCTGGAAGAGAAGAAAACTAGAAACGTGAGGTGAGGGCAAAAACCAGAAATGGGAGACTAGTGGAATCATGAAATGGACGAGGAGAGCAGACCTAGTATTCGTGAGGCTTGAGAACAGAGAAGCGGGTGTAGACCTGAAATGTGAGACCAGAACGTGCGTCGGCGTGAGACCAGAACGTGCGTCAGCGTGAGAGCAGAACATGCGACGGCGTGAGACCAGAACGTGCAACAGTGTGACTGATCAGAAGCATGGGGCAAGCCATGAGACATGAAATGGTAGACCAGAAGCCTGAGTGCAAACCGTGAAACCGTGAGACGGTGAAAGCAGGAGTTGTGTGAAACAACTTAGAGAAGGAATTTGGTGAAGCATTGGAAAGAACTCAATGTATTTCCAGATTTCTTCAAGAGAGGTTAGAGAGTGTTGTGGTGAACTTCTAGGCGGCAGCGAAGCAGCCTATTCAATTCAACAGATGCAAGACAAGCTAGAAGAAGAGTAGACACAGTAAGTGACACTCTTTGTATTGTACTTGCTTTGTATTTGCAATAGTGAAAGGAACAGAGGATTAAGACATCCATTGAACATTGGGAGTACTACACTGGTATTCTCAAGTATAGTGGATTGTCTCGGTAGAGGAAGAGTCCCTACCACCGTGGACGTACATCACATTGACGGAACCACGGAAATCTCTTGTGTCCTTACTTTGATTACATTCTGTGTTTTGAATTGAGTTGTGAACGCAGCAAAAGTATCATCGAACCCATAACCTAAAGAAGACCTAATCAAAAACATCCAATTTGTCCAATAGGCAAGGTGTCTGAAAGGTCACTTTGGGGACTATTGTAATTAGTAGGTAACAATAGATCTACCTTAGTCGAATTTGAGAAAGAGTTCACTTTTGAGAAGAGTTTGAAGTTGTTTACATACCTGCATATTGACGAGAGTTAGAGTATTAAATAAGTAGAATACTTTGGCTTAAATTATTAGAGTGTGTTTTTAAGGGGTATGATACTGATTCACCCCCCTCTTAGTATTACAGACTAGTAGATCCTAGGGTGAAGTAGGGAACTTCAAAATCATAATTGCCAAATTAGGGATTTGAAAGAAGAAGATCTTGAAATACATTGAAGGTGATAAGAGATTTGGAAGAAGAAGACATAAAAATTTAAAAACGACAGGGGATTTAGATAATGTAGTGATAAGAAGATGGGAAAGCACAATAGTGGCAAGGATGGATTTGAAATTCTTAAACTTCTTTTTGTTTTTTTTTTTTTTAAAAAAAAAAGGAATATGAAAACATGAGTTAAAAAATGGATAATGTAGTGGTTCACAACCGCCGCTTTATCTTTTGAAAAGTACTACAAACTTTAGTTTTACGAACCATTGTAGAAATATTTCAACACCATTACCTTTTTCATTGGATGCAATGGTTCATAGTTGTTGCATTAGAACTAAACCCCTTGTGTGTTATAAGTTGTTGTGTATTTCATTTAAGATCATTGCCTTTTAACATATGATGCATTGTTTTAAAGTCATTGCCTATAAATCATTACGTAAAGCCTATTATTACTGTACATTATGAAAATATATTTAGGTGATGGTTATAACTGCTGCCTTAGTGTTGAGCCCATCTTTGATGACTAATGTTAGATTTGTTATCAATAGCATCTTATATAGTTGTTCTTGTTGATTTGTTGTTTTGAATGTCATTAAGATGCGAAGAGGTCGTTGGTCAAAACTATTGATGGCAGGTCAACTTTGATGTCAATGAGTCAATATTGACCATTAACCCTAAATTTTAGGGGTTAAGGCTAACCGTTGACCTTTGACCATTAACCCTAAATTTTAAGAAGTTAATGATGACTGTTGACTTTAAATTTTAAGAATCAAATCTAACTATTGATTGTAGGATAACCCTTAGGAATCAATGTTGATCGCTAATGATTGGGTAACCCTAAAACTCAAAGCTTATAAATACAACCATGCATCTTTCAAGATGTGAGTGTGCTACAGAAAATTAAGAGAGAATGACAAAAAGAGTGACTGACCAAGGAGAGAAGCAACTGGTAAAGGAGGTAACCATTAAAGAGAAAGGGCGTGTATGCTGAACGACAAACCAAAGAAAGTTGTAGTAATCGACAGCCACAACAAAGGGAGAAGAGAGTTGCAGCAGCCGACAACGACACCAAAGGAAGAAGAAGTTGCAGTAGCCAATAGCCACAGTAAAGAGAGAAGAATGTGCAGCAGCCACACCAAAGGGTGAAGAATGTGCGACAACCACACCAAAGGGTAAAGAATGTGCAGCAGCAATCAAAAAAGGAGTCAGCCACACCAAAGAGTAGAGAAGGTGCAACAGCCACTAATAGAAGGAGAGTGTAGTAGCAAGGAAACTAGTAATTGTAGCAAGGAGAAAGCTAATAATTGCAGCAAGGAGGAAACTAGAAATTGCAGCAAAGAGAAGCTACAAATGTAGCAAAGAGAAGGAAGCAATTGCAGCAAAGAAAAGGTAGCAATTGCAGTAAGGAGAAGGTAGCAATTGTAGTAAGGAGTACACAACAATTACAGAAAAAGGGAAGAGAACTTACTAAGGTAACAAGTGAGGTGGCACTAGTAACAGAGGAACAAAACCTGCCAAGGTAGTAGATGAGGTAGTATCGACAATAGAGGGAGAGAACCTGCCAAGACAGTAAGTGAGGCAACACTAGTAGCAGGGAAGAGAACTTGCCAAGGTAGCAGGTGAGGCAACATTGGCAGCAAAGGAAGAGAAGTTGTTGAGGTAGAAGCAAGTAGCATCTACAGTAGAGGAGAAAACTTGTTAAGGCAAAAGGAGGTAACATTGGTAGCAAAGGGAAAGAACCTGCAGCAGAGATATCTTGTAGCCAGAGAACCTGTAGAGGAGATAACCTGCAAAAGAGTGAACCTGTGAAGGAGAGATAGCAGTAGCAGCGTAGAGAACCTATAGTGAAAAGACTGACAAAGCTTGAGCAAAGACCGACAGTGAGGAAGGAGAAGATCCACTCTTTGCAATAGTGACCTGTGCATATTGAGTGATCTTTCTCAGGGATGTTTTAGTCTAAACTTTTTATGAACTTTTTGAAAAAGGGTGGGAGACCTTTAGAATGATCGAGAGATCAATTCTTTAAGTGATTGGGAGATCAATCCTTTGAGTGGTTAGGAGATCAACTCTTTAAGTGATTAGAAGATCATTGTAAGTGGTTAATGAGTGATCCTTTTACAACATAACTGTATCCCTTGGTAACAAGAGTGAATTGTGTGATTTAGGAGTGATTCTATCACATTGAGGATGTAGCTCACACATTGTGGGTGAACTACATAAAAATTCTGTATGTTTTTAGGTGATTATGCTTGATTGATATCCATACAACTGCTTTCACATAAAGAAGTAAGATAAGAAATTGGATCATGAAGTTCCCGACTTCTCCCTAGGATCTACTAGTTTGTGATACTGAGAGGGGGGGTGAATCAGTATCACCATAATTCGCAATTCGCAAGTAAGTGAACAACTTCAACCTCTTCTTAAAAGCGAACTCTTTCTCAAACTCGACTAAGGTAGATCTATTGCTACCTACTAATCACAATAGTCCCCAAAGTCATCTTTCAGACACCTTGCCTAATAGACAATTCAGATGTTCTTGTTTAGGTCTTCGTTAGGTTATGGGTTGGCTGATACTTTAGCTGCGTTCACAACTCAATTCAAAACACAGAACGTAAAGCAAATTAAGGACACATGAGATTTACGTGGTTCCGTCAACGTGACGTACATCCATGATGGTAGGGACTCTCCCTTACCGAGACTATCCACTATACTTGAGAATTCTAGTTACAATGGATGTCTTAATCCTCTGCTCCTTTCACTATTTCAATTACTAAGCAAGTACAATACAAAGAGTGTCACTTACTGTGTCTACCCTTCTTCTAGCTTGTCTTACCTCTGTTGAATTGAAAGGCTGCTCCACTGCCGCTTAGAAGTTCACCATAACGCTCTCTAACCTCTCTTAAAGAAATATTGAAATACGTTGAGTTCTTTCAATGCTTCGCCGAATTCTTTCTCTAGGTTGTCTCACACAGCTCCTGCTTTCACGGTCTCACGGTCTTACCCATCTCCTTGTTTCATGTCATCGCATGTTCTGGTCTCACGCCGACGTACGTTCTAGTCTCATGTCATCGCACGTTCTGGTTTTCTTCTCTTCCAGGGGTGATGCGTTTCTGGTTTTTGCTCTCACCTCATGGCTCTGGTTTTCTTCCTCTTCGTTGGTCTTACGCCTCATGCCTCACTTGTCCGTTTCTCTCTCTCTTGCTGTCTAGCCGGATTTCACTCTCTTATCGCCGGATTTCTCTCTCTTACCGTCCAGCCGGATTTCTCACTTTTTCAGTCGGTTGTCTCCTTGCTTGGACGTCTATTCTCTTTGGACGATTTCCCTCTTTTCTTGCCGTGTACCCTTTCTTGCCGTCTCAAATTTTCTCTCCTTTTCCCTTATTTGGCCGTGTTTTCTCTCTCCTTCCCATCGACTCCTTTGTTCTGGCCGTATACCTCTTTTCTCTCTCTTCCAACGTTTGTCTCAATTTTTCTCTCTTTCTCTCGTGTTCTACCGACCATTGGTGTGCCATTCCTTTGTCGTCCACTCTCCTTTTTGGCCATTTCGGATTTTCTCTCCTTCCCCTGTTCTGCCGTCGACTCACTTGGTTGGTCGAATAGGACTTTGCCGTTTCGCTCTTCCTGTTTGCTGTCCAGTCGTCTAGCCCTTTCACCCGTCTCCTCTTTTCTCTATTTTTTCCGACCTTTGTTCTTTTTTCAGCCCCCCTTCGGTCGTCTCTCCTCTTTCTCTCTCTCATGACCTTTGTTCTTCGTTCAGCCCGACTGTCGACCGTCTCCTCTTTCTCTCTCTTTCTCTCTCTCAACGGTTACACTGTTCATGACGGCTACACCGATTTGCTCAATTTGCCGACTACTTCTTTTCTATTTTGCCATCCCTTGTTCTATCGTTCTCTTGTCGTTGGTGTGCTTTGGCTGTATGTTGTGTTTTTTTGTTTTCTCTATTTGGCCGTCCACACACTTTTGTGTTTTGCCGTGTATTCAATTGTGTTGGTTTTACCCTAGTTTTGACTTCTAAGATCTTTATATACTCTCTTCCATGAAACCCTAATAGGGCTTACGCGGTGGATTTACGTTTTGCCCTTACACGGCAGATTTACTTTCTTGCCCTTCCATGTGGATTTTACGTTCTTGCCCCTCAATGTGGCTTTTACCTTCTTGCCCTTCCATGTGGCTTTACTTTCTTGCACACTTAAACCTAGTTGACAACAATTACAAGCCATACAAGGCTGTGGGAACAATAGATCATCGACTCTAATAGGTCACAGGAGTTTAATCGGGACATATTTGTAAAAAGTGAACATCTCACACTGATTCACCCTTTCTCTTTCTCAGTGTGAGACCTAAGAAGGTCCTCATTAAGTGGTATTAGAGTCGGTTTTCTCTATTGATCCATTTTGTTTGCTTTGATATGAAATTGTTTATTGTTGTTATGAGTCTTTACGTTTATTACTGGTTAATATTATAGATAGCATGAATAGTATTAACGGTAAAGGCATTCCTACTTTTGATGGACAAAATTATTAGTTATGGAAGAATGAAATGCTCCCATATCTAATGTCATTTGGTCTATATGTGTTTGAATTTGTTATTAGTGACTTTATCCCTGTTGCTAAAGGTGCTGCTATGATGCCTACTAATAAGAAGAATTTGGAGTGTGATAGAAAGGCAATAAATGCCTTATATGTCTCCTTATCAGACAAAGAATTCACCAAACTGATGAGGTGTAACATAGCTAAACCAATCTAGGACAAATTAAAGAATATTTATGAAGGAGATAAGGTTGTAGAAGAAGCCAAGTTATAAATCTAGAGGAGTAGATTTGAAGACAAAAAGATGTAGGATGATAAATCTGTGGATGCCTTTTTTACAAGAGTAAATGAAATTGTATACTTTATTAGAGGTTATGGATAGGAGATCAATGATGCTATAGTGGTAAGGAAGATGCTTAAAACCTTATTGAAAACTTACAATGCCAAAGTTTCCTTTATATAAGATAGAGATTTAGATAGGCTGCTCTCAGATGATTTGCATAGCATATTGGTGGCTTATGAAATGAGAGTAGCCCTAATGAAGAAAGAAAAGGAGTTTAGGTATAAAAGGAGTTAACCTTCAAGGCAATAAAGAAATTAAAGATTAAAGACCAAGAAGAAGAATCTGACAGCAATTCTGAAGAAGAAGATGGTGAGACTAAACTAAATAAAGTCATCATATATATCACCAAAAATATCAAGAAAGGAAAAGGAAAGTACAAGGAAAAATTACCCTTGAATTACTTTAGCTATGAAGATATTGGGCATATTGCTCAAAGAGAAAAGAAGTAAACAGTGATGATGATGATGAACCAGCCCTAAGGTGGAGAACAAAGAAATCTAGCTATTTTAAAGATAGAAATTTAAGTGCTAAAGGGAAAAAGTAACTCTTCAGATCCAAAAGAAGAAATTTTTTAAGCAAGTTGGATAATGAAGATTTTGAAGAAGAAGTTGATGATGATTTTGATGATGATGCTACAGTAAATGTGCTGGTTGCTTAAGTAAATGTTAAATAAGACTCTTCAAGTGATGAGGAATCAACCGAAGAGGAAGAGGATGAGTTGGTGTAGCAACTTGAGAATGAATTAAGAGTTTGTTTATGAAAAAATAGCAAGTTGAAAAAAGAGGTAAAGCATCTCAAGAAACTATATGAAGATTTTACTGTTGATGAATCTGATCCCCAGGTGAAAGAAAAGGGGTTTGAAGCAAAAGAGAAGGAGTACTTGAAGAGAATTGAGGAGCTGAGTGTACCTGAGGCAGAGAAAGGCAAGATACACGAAGATCTAGACGCTAAAGTGATTTCATAAGAGCAAAAGGTGCTGATTTTGCAAGTGAAACTCCACAAGGCTGAGAATGAACTCAAAAAGTATGAAGAAAGCTTTATGCAGGCTTTGGAAGTGAGAGGAGAGTCGCCTTCAGTAAATGCTATCAAGGATGATACTACTAAAAAATTAGATTAGTGTTTAAGTTAACAAAGACCATATTCTATGAGGAAGAAAGGACTTAGCTATATTAAAAAGCCAAATGAGAAGGTAACAGAGAAAAAGAAAATTGTGTTTGTGGTTGAAAGCAAGCACAATGACGTTGTGGAGAAGAGAAACCAACCCAAGGTAAAATGGGTTAAGAAAGATGTGATGAAAACTCCTATTCAATGGAGATAGGTTTTCAAAGATGGAAAAAAGGCTGCCACAACAATTGTTGAAGATAGGAGATATGAACTTAATGAAAAAAGAAAATCCAAATTTGAAGGATTTTGCTGGAGCTATGGTAAGTATGGGTACAAGGCTAATATGTGCTAGAGTAATGAGCATGTAATGAAGAGGAATGTGAGGCAAAAGTCTAGGGCGAGACTCTATCAAGAAAGGAGACAGTCTCAGGTGAAAAGAAGTCATATTCTACTAAGAAATAGATTTGATTTACTGGGAGAAATTTATGGAAGATGTGAAAAGGCTGGACATACTGTTGAGGATTGCTTGACATTGTTGTCTGGTGAAAGAGTGTAAAGGAAAACATCTACACATGCTTTTACATTTGGCCAAACATTACTGCTCGTTTAAAGAGTGTAAAGGAGAACACCTATATATGCTCTTACATTCGACCAAAGAAGAAGAAGAGGAAGAGAAATGGCTATGGTTGTGGAAGTAGCCTTAAAAGCTTCCAAGAAAGAAAAGCTATGGATCTTGGACAATGGCTGCTTTTCACACATGACAAGAGACTTTAAGATGTTGAAGGAAGTAGTAAAATATGATGAAAGATCAGTCACATTTAGTAATGATTATACCTTAAAGTTTAAAGGTGTTGGTGCTATTAAATTTGGTGTAGAAAAGCTGAAATCGGATGAAGTACCTTATGTTAAAGGGCTAAAATACAATCTAATCAGTGCTAGCCAATTTTGTGATGATGGGCATGAAGTTAATTTCAGTAAGAGTGGCTGTACAATAAAGTGATTAAGTGATGGTGCTATTTTTACTAAGGGAGAAAGAACAATTGGAAACTTATACCAAGTTTCCAGAAGTAAAAACACATGCTACATGAGCACCAAAGATGAGAATTTATCGTGGCATAGGAGATTGGGACATCTTGAACAAAAAGGGCTAAACAAGTTGTTCAAAAATGAAATTGTGAAAGATGTACCTAAGTTGAGAAAAGAAAAAAATGCAATTTACAGCAATTGTCAAAAAAGGAAGATGGTGGATGTTACCTACCAAAATATAAAGATTTAAATAAAGAAGTCATTGGAGCAAGTTGCAGATAAATTCACCAAACCTTTGTCAAGAGAGATGTTTTAGAAGTTAAGACTGACCTTATATGTTTAGCCGCCCCTTAGAGGTTAAGGTATCCTCTAAACCCTTTCCCCTTTCCTCTTCTATTATTCTTTGGATTTGTTGTCAAAAGGGGAGATATTTTACATAAATTCAAAAAGAGTATATATTGATCAAAAGGGGGAGTAGCTTGACACATAAAGGGGAAGAAATTGTCAAAAGGGAGAAGCAAAAAAAAAAAAAAAAGGGGTTAAAGGTACAGGTACATGCAAAAAGGGAGAAACATGTTTCAAGGGGAGTTATAAATGTCAAAAGCTGTTGCTTGTGCTTAATTGTTGATTTATGGAAGCAAAAAAGGGGGAGTTACATGTTTTAGGGAGAGCTACAAATGTCAAAAGCTATTTCTTGTGCTTAGTTATTGATTTGTGGATTTAATATGTTGCTAACAAATCTAAAGGGGGAGATTTTTGAGTCCATCTTTGATGACTAATGTTGGATTTGTTGTTAACAACACCTTACATAATTGTTCTTGTTGATTTAATGTGTTGAATATCGTTGAGATGCACAAAGGTCATTGGTCAAAACCATTGATGGCAGATCAACTTTGAAGTCAATGAGTTAATGTTGATTGTTGATCCTAAATTTTAAGGGTCAAGGATAACCATTGACCCTTGACCATTGACCTTAAATTTTAAGAAGTTAATGTGAACCGTTGACTTTAAATTTTAGGAATTAAATCTGATCGTTGATTGTAGGGTAACCCTTGGGAATCAATGTTGACTGTTGATGATTGGGCAACCTTAAAACTCAAAGCTTATAAATATAACTATGCATCTTTCAAGATGTGAGTGTGTTACAGAAAATTAAGAGAGAACAACAAAGTGAGTGATCGACCAAGGTAAGAAGTAGTGACAAAGAGAGAGGCAGCCACCAAAATGAGAGTGACTTGCCAAAGAGAGGTGCAGTCGACAAAGGAGGCAGCCACCAAAGAAAGAGGGCATGCGTACTGAATGAAAAACCAAAGGAAATTGTAACAGCTGGCAACCATATCAAAAGGAGAAAAAAGTTGCAATAGCCAACAACCACATCAAAGAGAGAGAGAGTTGCAGTAGCCGGTAGCCACACCAAAGGGAGAAGAAGTTGCAATAGCTAGTAGCCATACCAATGAGAGAAGAACGTGTAGTAGCCATACCAAAGGGTGAAAAACATGCAATAGCCATATCAAAGGGTAAAGAATGTGCAGTCGCTACACCAAAGGGTGAAGAATGTGCAGAAGCCACACCTAAGGGTGAAGAATGTGCAGCAGTTACCCCAAAGGGTGAAAAATGTGCAACAGCCATGCTAATGGGTAAAGAATGTGTAGTAGCCACACCTTAGGGTGTAAACATATAGTAGTCACACCAAAGGGTCAAAAACATGCAACAGCCATGCCAAAGGGTGAAAAACGTACAGTAGCAATCAAATCAGAGTCAACCACACCAAAGAGTGGAGAAGGTGTAGTAGCCAATAATAGAAGGAGAGTGCAGTTACAAGGAAACTAGCAATTGCAGCAAGAAGGAAACTAGCAATTGCAGTGAGGAAACCAACAATTGCAGCAAGGATAAGGTAGCAAGTGCAATAAAGAAAATGTAGTAATTGCAGTAAGGAAAAAGAAGCAATTATAGTAAGGAGAAGGCAGCAATTGCAGTAAGGAGAAGGCAGTAATTGCAACAAAAGGGAAGAGAACCTACCAAGGTAGCACCGGTAGTTGAGGAAAAGAACTTGTTAAGGCAGTAAGTGAGGCAGCACCAACAGTAAAGGAAAAGAACCGACCAAGGCAGTAGTGAGGCAACACTAGCAGCGGGGAAGAGAACTTGCCAAGGTAGTAGGTGAAGCAGCACTGACAACAAAGGAAGAGAAGTTGTTAAGGCAGAAGTAGACAACATCGGTAGCAAAGGAGAAAACTTGCCAAGGCAAAAGGAGGCAGCGTTGGTAGTAGAGGGAGAGAACCTACAGCGAAGAGAACTTGCAGCAGAGATATCTTGCAACTAAGAGAACCTGTAAAGAAGAGAACCTGTAAAGAAGAGAACCTATAGAAGAAAGAACCTATGAAGGAAAGATAGCAGCAGCAATGTAGAGAACTTGTAGAGAAGAGATTGGTAAAACTTAAGCAAAGATTGGTAATGAGGAATGAGAAGATCCGCTTTCTGCAATAGTAGCCTATGCATATTGAGTGATCTTTCTTATGGAAGTTTTAGTCTAAAATTTTTATGAACTTAAAAAAAAGGTAAGAGACCCTTGGAGTGATCAGGAGATTAATTCTTTAAATGATTGGGAGATCAACTCTTTAAGTGATCGAGAGATCAATCCTTTGAGTGATCGGGAGATCAACTCTTTAAGTGATCGGGTGATCTTTCCACAAGTGGTGAAGGAGTAATCTTTCCACAAGTGGTGAAGGAGTAATCTTTCCACAAGTGGTTAAGGAGTGATTATTCCACAACATAATTATATCCCTTGATAACAAAAATGGATTGTGTGATTTAAGAGTAATCCTATCATACCATGGATGTAACTAACACATTGTGGGTGAACCACGTAAAAATTTTGTATGTTCTCAATGTTCATGCTTGATTGATATCCATATGGCCGCTTTCACATAAAGAAGCAAGATAAAAGATTGGATCATTGATTCTAATAAGTTACAGAAGTTTAATTAGGACGGATTTGTAAAAAGTAAATATCTGACATTAATTCACCTTCTCCCTCTCTCAGTGTGATACCTAAGAAGGTCCTCATCACTTAGTATTTTGTAGCAGCGGGTTTAAATTTCCATAAAGGAACCACTATTGTAGGAAATGTGTGTTGTAGTGTATATACATTTTTTATGAATATTAGTATCTCATTCTCAACCATAAATTTTTGTAAGAAAATAATAATGAAAATAGAAATTGTTATTTCATTTAGGGTATCCAAATAGCAAGATTAGATCTTTTATTTTATATGACATAGTAGTCAACAAAAGGGTTAGAATTAGAAGCATTATTATTATTATTATCAAATTCATGTCCATAACCACAAATTACTCATACTAATTGCTTGGAGAAGCAATATACTAACTTTTTAGCAAAAAGTAACAAAACTTAGAAAAGTTATCAAGTTGATTCAGTATAATATTCATAACATATTTAAGTATTATATAATTAGTGAATATTGAATTGTAATTCATAAAAAAAAGGCTATAAAAGGTTTATATTAAAAAAATATTCATATTTGTAAAATATAGATAAAGAAACAAAGCAAAGAGAGAGAGAGAGAATTAAAATAAAAATACACAAAAGAGTGAAAAAGAAAAAGAGAATGTTGAGTGTATAGAGGAAAAGTGAGATGAGAGACAAACAATGAGAAAATTAGGCTAACATGATGTTGTTTGGTCACTATTGTCTAAATTTTGATGTTGTTCCTTTGTCTTGTTGAAGCTAAGGATGTTGAACAAGAGAAAAAAAGAATGAAAGAATCAAATAAGTTTGATAGGAAAAAATCATTAGTGTTGTATGTGTTTGATAGAAAAAAAGGTGTTGCATCATTTCGTATATGTTTTAAAGTAAAAGTATGGTTTTTTTTTTAAAGAATAGTTTTATGCTTCATATAGAAGGCACACTTTATAGTGCCTTCAATTTAAGGATGAGATGAGGCATATCTCATGGATATTAAATGAAGGAGGCTTGCTTTATAGCTAAAAAGCCACAAGGCTTGGGTGCTTGGTCTTTTGTGCTGTTATTCCCACAGCTTTGTATGAGTTGTAATTGTTGTCAACTAGATTTAAGTGTGCAAGTAATTTGACATGGAGGGGCAAGAAAGTAAAGCCACATGGAAGGGCAAGAGAGTAATTTGAAGCTACATGGAGGGGCAAGGAAGTAAAACCACACGGTAACCCTACACCATTGGTAGAAAAGAGGTATATGGCCAAGTAATGGGGCAACGAAAAAAAACAGAGAACAGACCATCAGCAGAAAAATAGAGAAAACCAGAGATGGTCAAAAGGGGGCTGGACGGCAGGATGAAAGATATACCACCGGAAAGAGCAAAACGGCTATAGGGGGTTGGATGGTAGAACAAAGAGAAGAGTGGACGACAAAGGAACGAATGGCGAAACACTAGAACTCTTGGCAAAGAGGTGAATGGCCAAATAGAGAGATGGCCAAAGAAGAGTGAACAGCTGGACGACAGAACAAGGGTGGACGACAAAGAGGTGAACGGTCAAAAAAGAGTGGACGGCAAAGGAAAAGAGTGAACGACTGGACAGTAGAAAGAGAGAAAACGAGATATAGCCAAAGAAAGTCACCACCGTAAATGAAGAGCCACCACCGTAAACGAAGAGCCACCACTGTAAGAGAGAGCGAACAAAAAAGAAAGGAGACCAGAACGTGCGACGGTGTGAGACCAAAATGTGCGTCCGCGTGAAACCAGAACGTGTGTTGACGTGAGACGAAAACGTGCGACGGCGTGAGACCAGAACGAGCGTCGGCGTGAGAACAGAATGTGCGACGACGTGAGACTAGAACGTGCAATGGCGTGACTAATCAGAAGCATGGGGCAGGCCATGAGACGTGAAACGGCAGACTAGAAGCGTGAGTACAAGCCGTGAAGACATGAGACAGTGAAAGTAGGAGTTGTGTGAAACAACTTAGAGAAGGAATTCGGTGAAGCATTGGAAAGAACTCAACGTATTTCCAGATTTCTTCAAGAGAGGTTAGAGAGTGTTGTGGTGGACTTCTAAGCGGCAGTGAAGTAGCCTGTTCAATTCAACAGAGGCAAGACAAGCTAGAAGAAGGGTAGACACAGTAAGTGACACTCTTTGTATTGTACTTGCTTTGTATTTGCAATAGTGAAAGGAACAGAGGATTAAGACATCCATTGTAACTACATTGTGAACATTGGGAGTACCACACTGGTATTCTCAAGTATAGTGGATTGTCTCGGTAGAGGAAGAGTCCCTGCCACCGTGGACGTATGTCACATTGACGGAACCATGTAAATCCCTTGTGTCCTTACTTTGATTTACATTCTGTGTTTTGAATTGAGTTGTGAACGCAGCTAAAGTATCATCGAACCCATAACCTAAAGAAGACCTAATCAAGAATATCCAATCTGTTTAATAGGCAAGGTGTCTGAAAGGTGACTTTGGGGATTATCATGATTAGTGGGTAACAATAGATCTACCTTACTCGAATCTGAGAAAGAGTTTGCTTTTGAGAAGAGTTTGAAGTTGTTCACATACCTGTGTATTGACGAGAGCTAGAGTATTAAATAAGTAGAATACTTTGGCTTAAATTATTAGAGTGTGTTTTTAAGGGGTGTGATGCTGATTCACCTCCCCTTTTAGTATCACAGACTAGTAGATCCTAGGATGAAGTCGGAAACTTCAATTGGTATTAGAGTGCATGTTCATCAGTTTAAAGCTTAAAAGCTTGGTGTACTAGTTTGAAGAGCTTCAGAAGTTTTAACTTGTTCAGCATACTGAGAAATGGACACTAGTACCAGCACCAGCACTACTTATAGCAAGAGGGTTCCAATCTTCAACGGAACCAACTACCATATGTGGAGAGCGAGAATGCAGGTGGTATTTGCAACCATGGGCATGAACATGGTGAAATCTGTACAGGAGGATTTTGTGGCTCCAGAAAAAGGTAAAGACCCAATCCCAGAGGAATTAAGGCAGTTTGAGATAAATGGGAAGGCCTCAAACGTCATCATTTTAGCATTGACAGATGCTGAGTATGCTAAAGTTATGGACTGCAAATCTGCTAAGGAGATATGGGACAGACTGCAGAAAGTCTATGAGAGTGATGGCAGAATGAAGGAGGCCAAGCTTCAAGTGTTTAAGGAGAGATATGAATCTCTCAAAATGTAGAAAAATGAGACAGTCCAAGAGTTCTTCACCAGGGTTATTGATGCTGTAAACAATCATAGAAGTTATGGGAAGAATAAGAAGGACTCATCTATTGTGAAGAAAATTCTGAGAATTCTGCCTGAGAGGTTTGCCTCAAAGGTGGCAGCCATAGAGGAGAGTAGAGATCTCAATTCTATGTCTTTGCATGATCTCCAGTGCAATCTCATTGCATATGAGATAAGGATAAAGTCAACTGAAAGCTCTACAACAACGAAGGTATCAAAGGAGGCAGCTTTCAAAGCTATGAAACACTTGAAGATAAAAGAAGAGGAAGAATCATCCAGTGAGGATGATGATGATGATGAGGAAGAAAGTAAAGGTGAAGTGTTGGCATACTTCACAAGGAAGTTCAAAAAAGGGTCTAAGAAGGGAAAAGGACAATTGTCCTTGAGATGTTATCGTTGTGGGCAGACTGGACACTTTGCTTCTTAGTGCAAAGTGAAACTTGATGATGGAGATGAGGATGGTGATGATGAGCTGAATTCAAAATGGAGAAAACTATCATTCAAATGAAAGAAGTCTAGCAAGAAGACTGCCAACCCACAGAAGAAGAAGAGAGGCTCATTCAAGAGTTATGTGAGTTAGATAAAAGAAGCTGATGAGGAGGAAGATGAAGACTCATTAGATGAGCATGCCTTTATGGCATTAGCTCAAGGTGGTAGTTCAATCTTTGAAGAGGAAGAGGAGGTTGATGAAGAAGAACCAGATCTTGAAGATGAGTTGGAAGTAGCTTTAAAGGAGATAATTAGAAGGGACAGAACCATAAGAAGGTTGGAGGCTCACATAAGACAAGTTGAAGCAAAGTCTGAGGAAGTTGAAAGTCAAAAGGATGAAATAAAGGCTGAACATATTGACTTGAAGAGAAGATTTGAAGAACAGATCAAAATATGTGAAGACCTTACAATAGAGCTTGGCTCAAGGACTTTAAAAATTGAAGGAATGGAGAAAGAGTTGCTGAGACTTCAGCAACAACTCAAAAAGAGTGAAGAGAACGTGCAGAAGCTTGAAATGATAGGAGAAACAAGTTCTGCAAGAGAAAAGAAGAATGAAACTTTGCCTCAAAAGTTGAAAGAGAAGGCTATGACTTAGGAGAAGATAACTAAAGAAGAGAAGACAGTTATTAAACCAAAGCCAGGGCCAAAAATGATGTATGTGGTTAAAGAGCAGTAGCCTATAGCTGCTACGGTTCAGAAAGAAAAGAAAGTCAGCCAGCCAAGGTAATAGCTGAACAGAAGAAGGAGAAGAAGGTGGCTGAAATGAAAGCCACACAAGAAAAGAAACCAGCAACCTTGCCTACACAGCAAGTAATGAACAAAAGAAAACAAGTTGTAATTAGACCCAAGAAGAGGCAATTTCAAGGTTATTGTCTTTATTGTGGAGTTTGGGGTCATAGGGCAAGTAAATGCTAGTGGAGAAGGCTAGTATACGTCTCCAACTTGAGGAAGATCCAATGCTGCATATAGGGAAGAGAACACCTGTTGTGAGTTCTTACACATACTGTAAAAAGTAAGGACATACTGACAAGGATTGTTGGTGGAAGCCCAAACCAGTGATTTTAAAGAACAAGTTTGCTATATTGGCAGACTTGGAACAGTGTGAAAGGTACAGGCAGGATGGCCATAATGCCAAGAGATGCATGACACTTCTCCCTGAGCAAGAGAAGGCACTTAATGGCACAGTGAAAGCAATTGGTACAGTTAAAGCTGAGAAAAAGGAGAAAGCTATCTTCAAGCTAGTTCAAAAGAAGGAATATAAAGCTAAAAGGGAGGTGGCTAACATAGCTGAAATTGTACTAAAGGCTGACTACAAGGATAAGCAGTGGATCCTTGATAATGGATGCACTTCACACATGACAAGGGACAAGAGTAAATTATCAAAGCTAAACAAGTCAAGAGAAGGCAGAGTCCAGTTTGGTAATGATGATTCACTTAACATCAGTGGTCAAGGGTCAGTAAATATTGGAAAAGGGAAGCTGAAAGATGTTCTGCATGTTGAAGGACTCAGATATAATCTAGCATCTGTCAGCCAACTATGCAATGAAGACCATAAAGTGATATTCACAAAAACAGGTTGCCACGTAAAGAGTAAAGAAAGCAATACTGTTATAGCTGAAAATTTATATGTGATTGATGAGGACAAGACAAGCAACTATTTACTCACCAAAGAAGAAGAAAATCAACTCTGGCATAGGAGGCTGAGACACTTAACATAGAAGAACATGAGGAAGCTGACCACTACTCACGCAATCAAAGACATTCCCAATCTCAGGAGAGAGAGAGAGAGAGTATATTTGCTCAGCATGCTCTAAAGGAAAACATGCCAGAAAGTAGTATAAGACCAAAGAGTTCAGTTTTGAAGCAGTGCTTGACATTGTGCATACTGATTTATGTGGACCGATGAGGACAAAAGGTTTGAATGGTGAGAGGTACTTCATCTTGTTTGTTGATGATTATTTCAGAAGGACTTGCATCATACACCTCAAAAACAAGTCAGAAGTTCTGAATTGCTTCAAGAGATACAGAAGATTGGCTAAAAATAAGAGTGGAAGGAAGATCAAAGTATTGAGGTCAGATCAAGGCACCGAATTTACAAATGAAGCTTTCGAAGATTACCTTGAGAAGCATAGTATTCATCATCAGATGGCAGTAGCAAGAACACCTCAACAGAATAGGGTGGTAGAGAGGAAAAATGGAGTTGTGGTTGAAATAGCAAGAATTTTACTGCTGGAATCCAAGCTTTACACAAAATTTTGGACAGAAGCAACATTTACAGTTGTACATCTACTGAATAGAGTCTTACTAAGGCCCAATACTAATAAGACTCCATATGAGCTATGAAGTGGGAAGAAGACAACAGCCAAGTATCTCAGAATCTTTAGCAGCCTATGTTTTGTGAAGAACTTGGAGCAAAATTTGGGAAAATTCAATGCTAGGTCTGATGAAGGCATCTTTGTGGGATACTTAGCAGAGACAAAGGGTTATAGAGTTTATCTACATAAGCTGGGAAAAGTGATCACGTCCAGTGATGTGAGAATAGATGAGAACTATAAAACAATGCAAAATGGAGAAGCTGAGGACAATGAAGAAGATGACTTCAAGATAGATGAAGAATTAGACCAACCTAAAGAAAAGGAACAAGAAGTAAGTTCAGACTCGGAGAAGAGTGAGTTTGAAGATGAAGAAAGAGATCCCCTTGCAACTAAGATTGTGCAAGAAAGAAGGACAAAGAAAACGTGGACCAGTGATCATCAAGGAAATCAGATCATAGGAGACCCATCAGCAGAAGTTACAACAAGAAGAAGAATTGTTGGAGTTACTGCTTTACTCTCACAAGTTAAATCTAAATCTATTGAAGAGGCTACACAAGACAAAGCTTGGGTCAAAGCTATCAATGAGGAGCTGGATCAAATCGAGAAGAATGATATATGGGAGCTAGTTCCAAGACCCACTAACAAGAATGTCATAGGAACAAAATGGGTGTTTAGGAATAAACATAATGAAGATGGCAAGGTGGTGAGGAACAAGGCCAGGTTGGTTTGCAAAGGCTACACTCAGATAGAAGGAGTAGATGTTGATGAAACTTTTGCACCAGTGGCAAGGTTAGAAACTATTAGAATGTTCCTAACTTTAGCAGCACATAAGAGGTATAAATTTTATCAGATGGATGTGAAATCAGCCTTTCTGAATGGGCTCCTAAAAGAAGAAGTGTATATTGAACAACCCAATGGAATACAAATCAGTGAGGATGAGACACACGTGTGCAAGTTGAAGAAAGCCTTATATGGCCTTAAACAAGCCCCAAGAGCATGGTACAGTAGGTTGGATGCGTATTTGAGAAGGTTGAACTTTAGAAAAGGAACAGATGATGATGACCTATATGTGTTTAACTTAGAGAAAGGCCAGCTGATAACCATAGTATATGTAAACGACATCATCTTTGGAGGGGATCACTCTAAGCTATGCCAAGATTTTGCACAGAAGATGAGTGATGAATTTGAGATGTCATTGATTGGAGAAATGAATTACTTTCTTGGATTACAGATAAAATAGTGTGAAGAAGGTATTTTTATTTCTCAGACGAAATATGCCAAAGAGATGCTGAAAAAGTTTGGCATGGAGGATAGCAGACCTGTCAGTACCCCTATGACAGTGGGCTGTAAGTTAATAAAAGATTAGGAGGGAAGGAGTACAAGCCCTATAGAGTACAGGAAGATGATAGGGAGCCTTTTGTACCTTGCAGCATCAAGGCCTGATCTTATACAAGTTGTGTGCATTGCCAGCAGATTCCAAGTTGATCCTAAGGAATCTCATGTGTTGGCGGTGAAAAGAATCCTAAGATACCTCAAAGGGACACTGGAAATGTGTTTGTGGTATCCGGCCATGGATTCTGTAAAACTATGAGCATACACTGATGCAGACTAGGTAGGAAGTATAGATGACAAGAAATCAACCAGCGGCTGCAGCTTCTACTTGGGTTCAAAGTGTGTTACATGGTTAAGTAGAAAGCAAAACAGTGTTGCTTTGAGCACAGCTGAGGCTAAGTATATGGTTGCTTGTGCAGCATGTACTTAGGTGATATGGATGCAAAGATAATTGGTAGACTTAGGTGTTGAAGTGAAGTTACTAGTGAGTGTACTTTGTGACAATCAAAGTGCTATTGATCTCAGCAAGAATTCAGTTCAACATTCAAGGAGCAAGCATATTGACATCCGGTATCACTTTATCAAAGATCAAGTGGAACAGGGTACAATTCAGTTGGAGTATGTTGGCACTAAAGATCAAATTTCAGATATTCTAACTGAACCTCTGTCCACAGAGCTGTTTGAAAGGCACAGATTGAGTCTATCTGTGTAAATGCCTTCTCAAGCCTGAAAATCAGGTGAATCCTCCATCTTTACTTTGCGAGTATTTTTGTAATTGGTTGGCAAAGGGGGAGAGAAGCAACAGTGCAGGGGGAGTGCGTATTTATGGGGAGTTGTAATTGCCGCATAATGACTTTTGTTATGAGTGTTGCCAATAATTACAAAGGGGGAGATTGTTGTTCCTATAGCTTTGTATGGGTTGTAATTGTTGCTAACTAGATTTAAGTGTGCAAGTAATTTGACATGAAGGGGCAAGAAAGTAAAGCCACATAGAGGGGCAAGAGAGTAATTTGAAGCTACATGGAGGGGCAAGGAAGTAAAACCACACGACAACCATACACCATTGGTAGAAAAGAGGTATACGGACAAGTAAAGGGGCAACGAAAAAAAATAGAGAACAAACCGTTTGCAGAAAAATAGAGAAAACCAGAGATGGCCGAGGGGGGGCTAGACGGTAGGATGAAAGATATACCATTGGAAAGAGCAAAACGGCAATAGGGGGCTGGACGACAAAACAAAGAGTTGAGTGGATGGCAAAGGAACGCACGGTGAAACACTAGAACTCTCGGCAAAGAGGTGAACGGACAAATAGAGAGACTGCCAAAGAAGAGTGAACGACTGGACGGTAGAAAGAGAGAAAATGAGATACAGCCAAAGAAAGCTACCACTGTAAACGAAGAGCCACCACTGTAAACAAAGAGCCACCACCGTAAGAGAGATCGGACGAAAAAGAAAGGAGACCAGAATGTGCAACGGTGTGAGACCAGAACGTGCGTCGACGTGAGACCAGAATGTGCGTTGGCGTGAGACCAGAACGTGCGATAGAGTGAGACTAGAACGTGCAACAGCATGACTGATCAGAAGTGTAGGGCAAGCCGTGAGACATGAAACGGCAGACTAGAAGCGTGAGTACAAACTGTGAAGATGTGAGACAGTGAAAGCAGGAGTTGTGTGAAACAACCTAGAGAAGGAATTCAGTGAAGCATTGGAAAGAACTCAACGTATTTGTAGATTTCTTCAAGAGAGGTTTGAGAGTGTTGTGGTGGACTTCTAAGCAGCAATGAAGTAGCCTATTCAATTCAACAGAGGCAAGACAAGCTAGAAGAAGGGTAGACACAATAAGTGACACTCTTTGTATTGTACTTGCTTTGTATTTACAATAGTGCAAGGAACAGAGGATTAAGACATCCATTGTAACTACATTTTGAACATCGGGAGTACCACACTGGTATTCTCAAGTATAGTGGATTGTCTCGGTTGAGGAAGAGTCCCTACCACCGTGGACGTATGTCACATTGACGGAACCACGTAAATCTCTTGTGTCCTTACTTTGATTTACATTCTATGTTTTAAATTGAGTTGTGAACACAGCTAAAGTATCATCGAACCCATAACTTAAAGAAGACCTAATCAAGAACATCTGATTTGTCTAATAGGCAAGGTGTCTGAAAGGTGACTTTGGGAACTATTGTGATTAGTAGGTAACAATAAATCTACCTTAGTCGAATATGAGAAAGAGTTCGCTTTTAAGAAGAGGTTGAAGTTGTTCACATACCTATGTATTGACGAGAGCGAAAGTATTCAAGAAGTAGAATACTTTTGCTTAAGTTATCAGTGTTTTTAAGGGGTGTGATATTGATTCACCTCCCTCTCAGAGTATCATAGACTAGTAGATCCTAGGGTGAAGTCGGAAACTTCATGTGCCTTAGTCACACTTATAACAACAATTCTTTTCTTATGATAATACCTCTTTAAATATAATTTTTCTTTGTTTAGATGCATACTATGGATCTTAACTTGTTTTTTTATTATTACTTATGTCCTAATACCAATGAGTATCTTCTTTGGAGTTATATTCATAGTCCAAGTCCAAATCATAATTAACTTCCTTAGATCTAAATCTTCTTACATGTAATTATCATCAAGAATTAAGCATGTATGACAAATAAAAAAAATGTGATTCCTTAGTATGGCTAAATATATACATCTATAAAATGGAGGAGAGATAGGAGAAGGAAAAAATTTAATCTTTTTTCTTCATGTAATAAATCTAAACTTGACATTAATATAATGTTATTTAAAGGAACTTCTCCACTTAAATGCAATGACTAGAAATGTTTTTCTTACCATCTTATTTATTAGAGCAATGCAAAGGATATGCCTTATAAAACTTACAATACTAAATTGACTTTACATAGAAAATATCTTCCCTTGAAATGAATTATAGAGATTATTACATAATAGAAAAGTTACAAATAAGCATGTTAAAGACAAACAAGATTATTACACTATAGTTTAGTGCTAAAAGTTACAAGTAAGAATTTCAAAAACAAGCAAAAAGATTACACCACTATTCAACAATAGAAGTTTCAAAATGTTATCTTTTATTATCAAAAATAGAACACCTAATGTGTTTATTATTCTTGTCTTGTTAAGTGATCTTACTAGCCTTAATTTTTCTTATTCTACTAATTTCTTGTGCATAAATTTATTAAAGTATCTATATAAAGTAATCATCTTTTAACCTAAGATTTTAATAGAAACTTATTCTAATTAGCCTACTCATAGTTACCATTGGGATTACTAAATAATGGAAAAAAAAATTAAAAGTCACTTAATCGAAATATGCCTTTTAAGTAAGGACAAAGAAGTGTGTCAACATTTTTTTTGGTATATTTCTTTGAAAAGTTAGCTTATCTAACCAATGAATAAATTATCATTACCCAAAGAAAAGCCAAAAGACAATAAGTTAGATTTACCTTAAGTCTTGTTTTCATAAATTGTCCATATAAGGTAAAACTTTCATTTAGTCAAGTTCATAAATTCACATTTTCTTGTGAATAAATTTACTAAAGTATCTATATAAAGCAATTATCTTCTTACCCAAGATTTTGGTGTAGACTGATCCTAATTAACTCACTTGTAGTCATTATTGGGATTACAAAAACAATGAAAAAAAAAAATTGAAAGCCATTCCATGAAAACATGTCTTTTAAGTAAGGACAATATTTTTTTGCAATATTTCTTTAAAAAGTTGACTTATCTAACCAATAAATGGATTATCACTGCTCAAAGAAAAGCCAAAAGATAACAAGCTAGCTTTACCTTGAGTCTTATTTTCATAAATTGTCCATATAGGATAAAACTTTCATCTAGTCAAGTTTATAAATTCACATTTTATTTATTAAGTTCCATGTATAGTCAAAAGATTTTAACCTGGGAAAGAAAATTATCAAATTATCAAATAACATAAAACCAAGAAAATATTTGGCTAATAAAATAAGAACCAAATTGGTTAATAGTTTTTTTTTTTTTTGCAGGGTTATACCTAATTAGACAAAGATTATGTTCATTATATTGTACACACAATACATATAGTTTAGTAGTCATTAAGTATGTTCATCAAAAATCTCCTAACAATATATAATGCCATAATATGTAATAATAAAAATGCAACATTTGTTGGCCTTGCTTGAATACTACATTAAACATCATGCATATTTTGCATTTTTAAAAATGTTTAGAGGATGATTAGGTGAGGTGACTTTCAAATTCAACTTTCACAAGAACATCTATAAGATAACTATGGTTAGAAATGTTAACAATAAAGGCAAAAAATATGTTTACAACTTTTTTAAAAGTTTAATGAAACAATTTAAAGGAAAAAAGTGAAATGCAACTTTAGGTTAATTTTATAACTCATAGTCATATAAGCACTTATTAAAAATCAAATGCATATCATACCAATCTGTTAGCAAAATAATGACCATTTGAGGAATAAAATGAAAAAGTAGTAGAATCTAAAGGCTTATAATGTGCATAAATATTTTCTCGCAAGTGAAATGAATCATTTTGACAAACCCATAACAAATTTGATTTAGAACAAAATAACATGTCATCATTTAAGAAGTACATAATAAAGTTAGATATTAGTTCTGTTGTTCCCATAGCCTTGTATAGGTTGTAATTGTTGTCAACTAGGTTTACGTGTGCAAGAAAGTAAAGCCACATGGAAGGGCAAAAAGGTAGAACCACATGGAAGGGCAAAAACGTAAAATCGCCGCGTAAGCCTTATTAGGGTTTCATGGAGTAGAGTATATAATGGTCTTGGAAGACAAAGAATGAGGAGTCGGTAATATTGAGCATTTAGCAAAACCTAGATAATCGACCAACCAAAGAGAACACCAAACCTTACACGGAAGAACACCACCGGCAAGGACGAAGAGAGTGAACAGTGCAGTCAACGGACGAAGAAAGTGAACTGTGCAGTCGTGAACAGTGCCGTCGAGTAAACAGTAACCGCACAGTGAAGCGGTCGTCGGAGATAGGATAGAAACGGATATAACGGCGAGACTATCAGCGAGGAGACAACATAACACACGACAACTCTACACCATCGGTAGAAAAGAGAGATGATCGAAACGACTGGTGAAGGGGGGCGACGATAGAACAATACGGAAGTGAGAGAGAACCGTTGGCAAAAACAGAACCATCGAGAGAGAGAAAGAGTTGACGGGAAGGAGAGAAAGGGAGCGAAGCTATGCAGCAAAACTGTGAGGGAGACCAGATCCGAATTGGAACGGGTGAGACGAGACCAGATCGGGAACGGGTGAGAGAGATCCGGTGGCTAGACGTTGGAAGAGAGAGAAACAGACGGTCGGAAAAACAGAGAAACCGGACGACTGGAGAGAAAACCAGGAATGGCCGAAGAAGGCTGGACGACAGGACGAAGAAAAGTAGACCACCGGCAGAAAAGGGAGGAAATCCGGCTAAGTGGGTGAACGAAAAAGTGAAATCCGGTGAAGAGAGAGGAATCTGGCGAAGAGAGAGAAATCCGACAGTAGGAGAGAGAAATTCGGCTGGACAATAGGAGAGAGAGAAACGGACAGGCGAGCCATGAGACAGTGAGATCATGAGACAAGGAGACGGGTGAGATCGTAAGACGGTGAAAGCAGGAATTGTGTGAAACAACGTAGAGAAGAAATTCGGCGAAGCACGTAAAGAACTCAACGTATTTCCAGATTTCTTCAAGAGAGGTTAGAGAGCGTTGCAGTGAACTTCAAAGTGGCAATGCAGCAGCCTTTCAATTCAACAGAGGTATGACAAGTTAGAAGAAGGGTAGACACAATAAGTGACACTCTTTGTATTGTACTTGCTTAGTAATTGCAATAGTTAAAGGAGCAGAGAATTAAAGACATCTATTGTAACTTGTGTTTACAAGTATAGTGGATAGTTTCGGTAGACGGAGAGTCCCTACCACCGTGGATGTACGTCACGTTGATGGAACCACGTAAATCTCGTGTGTCCTTAATTTGCTTTACGTTCTGTGTTTTGAATTGAGTTGTGAACGCAGCTAAAGTATCAGCCAACTTATAACCTAACGAAGACCTAAATAAGAACATCCGAATTGTCTATTAGGCAAAGTGTCTGAAAGGTGACTTTGGGGACTATTGTGATTAATAGGTAGCAATAGATCTACTTTAGTCGAGTCTGAGAAAGAGTTCGCTTTTAAGAAGAGGTTGAAGTTGTTCACTTACTTGCGAATTGTGGTGATACTGATTCACCCCCCCTCTCAGTATCATAAACTAGTAGATCCTAGGGAGAAGTCGGGAACTTCAAGTTCAACATTATTATATCTTCCTTATATTGAAACAATGTTTGAGCAAAATGTGCACACTGGCAAAATCATAATGAATGTGTGTTTGTGTGTGAGTGTGAAATAGAGATAAAGTGTCAGTGTGAGTGTTTGTGTGTGAGTGTGAAATAGAGATAAAGTGTCAGTGTGAGAGAGAGAGAAAGAGATGAAAGAGCAACTTCATGCATTTGAATAACTAAAAAACATCATTTTTCTTTGTCAAAAATTAAAAGTTGATTATTTTGTTTATGCACTTTATATATTACACCTTTTACCTTTTTTTTTTTAAGAGTTGATTAACCACCTTCATGTTGTAATTGAAAAAAGCCCTTTTCCATCAATTAGTCATTAACCCGTCCTATGTGATGTATTCCCACCTATCATTTAAACAACCATAAACTAGCTAAAACAAAGTAGGATGCCCTATCAGTTTTATTTTTTTTTGAATTACACCTTTTACATTTTTTTATAATTGATCCATTACATTTGCATCATAATTAGAAAAGTTCTTTTTCATTAATCAAACATTGACCCATGCCATATGACATATTCCCACCTGCCACATAAGTAACTGTAAGCTGACTAAGACAAATTGAGATGCCATGTCATCTTCTTTGGATGAAATGGATTTAAAAAAAGAATTAATTTTCTAAATATAAGAAAAATTATTTCTAAAAATCCTAAAAACTAATTTATATAATTCAAATTTTAAAAGAATATATTTCAAAAGAAAAGGCACTTCTTCAAAGCTTTATCTCTTTAAAACAAACCCTCAACCTCTTTTTCATTCTATCTCTTATGCCTATTGGCTTGCTTTACAATGTCTTAATTTTATTTTTTGATTAGGTGATCAAGGGTTGCAACTTCTAATCTTTTTTAGTTAAGACTATCCCTTATTTTCTTTCTTTTCATTGTATCTATTTATATTCCATCTATCCTTTCATTCAATTTGGTTATTTCACTTAAAATAATGTTAAAGAGTAGCAAAATGTTATCATAATCATCTAGTCTTTTGGGTTCTTAGGTAGGTAAGGTGGTAGCAATAATGGTGAGCCAATTTGATTTCAATACAAAGATGTTGTATGATTGTATACATCTTATAGTAACAGAAATTGAATGTTTTAATTTTGTCCTAATTACCATGAACCATTTTGTTTTGATTTGTGTATAAAGGTAGTTTCAAAGTTTGCACAATGTGTGATTTTTTTATTTATATCATATAATTTTAATATGAAAACTAAAAATTTTGGCATAAAAAGTTAGATAGATAACAAACATTTATATTCTTAGTAAAAAAATTCTAAAGTTTAGTAAAATGAAAATTAATTTGATTGGATAAGAGTAATTAATTCTAAGGATTAAGCAAATTAATGACTAAATTAATTTCTAATGGCTATAGAAAAATTTCATATTTTAAGTGATTATTAATTTTATTGTAGTTATAGAAATTTGGGTTAGATTACTTAAAATCTTTAATTGTGTGTTGAGTTGTATTAAAAATGCTTTTAGAGTATTGTTGTGAGCTTATGTAAAGGCAAAACCTACTTCAAAGCAACCATCTTCCTTGGCTTTAGGGTTTTGTTACTCTCAATCTTATTATACAACCTAAAGGGCTTAAGCTAAGAAAACAAAATTTTTTAGCTCTTTTATCAATACAAATTTTATTCTTATTGAATACTTAATGGAGAACAATGTGCTACTAAAATGCAACAAAGCAAGTATTTCTAAGATCTTTTGTAAGGAATCAATGGTCCAATGACTAGGTCAAGGACAAAGAGGATAAAATAGAATTTACAAGGCTTAATCATAGAGTTGCATGACAAAGAAAGTGCTCTAAAAGATTCCAAGGTTGTTTTAAAAGTTTCCAATGCTACACCAAGGATAATCACCTATCTTTATGTGTAAGATCATGAACAAGGTTTAAAACTTAAAGAACAAAACTTGGAACCTATGATATAAGTCCAAGCTGCATAACCAAGTTAAGGAAAGGCTCGATTTTGCATGCTAAGTTGTATTTGAAGTTCCCGATTTCTCCTTAGGATCTACTAGTTTGTGATACTGAGAGGGGGGTGAATCAGTATCACCACAATTCGCAATTCGCAGGTAAGTGATCAACTTCAACCTCTTCTTAAAAGCGAACTCTTTCTCAGACTTGACTAAGGTAGATCTATTGCTACCTACTAATCACAATAGTCCCCAAAGTCACCTTTCAAACACCTTGCCTAATAGAAAATTTGAATGTTCTTGTTTAGATCTTCATTAGGTTATGGGTTGGCTGATACTTTAGCTGCGTTCACAACTCAATTCAAAACACAGAACGTAAAGCAAATTAAGGACACAAGAGATTTACGTGTTTCGTCAATGTGACATACATCCACGGTGGTAGGGACTCTCCTTTACCGAAACTATCCACTATGCTTGAGAATTCCAGTTACAATGGATGTCTTAATCCTCTGCTTCTTTAATTATTGCAATTACTAAATAAGTACAATACAAAGAGTGTCACTTACTGTGTCTACCCTTCTTCTAGCTTGTCTTACCTCTGTTGAATTGAAAGGCTTCTCCATTGCTGCTTAGAAGTTCACCACAATTCTCTTTAACCTGTCTTGAAGAAATCTGGAAATACGTTAAGTTCTTTTCGATGCTTTGTCGAATTCTTCTCTAGGTTGTCTCACACAGCTCCTGCTTTTACCATCTTACGGTTTCACCCGTCTCCTATTTCATTATCCCACAGTCTCATGGCTCGCCTCACGTTTCTGGTTTGTATCCTTTGCTGGTCACACACCTTACGCATGCTTCTAATTTGGCGTTTCACGTTTCACGTATGTTTTTGGTTTGCACGCCTTGCTGGTCACATGCCTTACTACCGTTTTTGGTTTGCACTTGTTTGTTTCACACCTCTGGACAGCTTGGTTTGCTCTCCCGGTGGTCTCCTTTTTCACGGTTTCTCCTCTCTTCCCTTATGGATGGTGTGCTGTCTTCTCTCTTATGTGAGTCACACGGTTTCCCTTGCTGTCCAAGGTATCCCATGGTGTTATCTCCTTTTGCCGTGTGTTGTCTCCTTGTCGTGCTATCTCCTAGCCATCGACCTTGCTTTGGCTATCCATTCTTGGTTGGCCATTCTCCTCCTTGCTGTTCATACCTATTTGGCTGTTCACCTCTTTGCTTGGCCATGTAGGTTGGTTGGACGTTCTCTCTCTTTCAGTCGGTGGTGGTTTTGCCGTCTAGCATTTGCTATCCAGCCGTTCCTCCCTTGTTTTTCTCTCTTTGGCCAGTCACACATTAGGTTTTCCTCTCTTTAGGCGGTTTTCCTCTTTGGCTTTGGACGGTTGCTCTAGGTTTTGGCTGACTCCTCTTGCTTTGCTTTGTCTCTTTGGCTGACCAGCACCTATTTTCTGTTGTGTATACTCTTTTGGCCAATCCCACTAGGTTTTCTATTCACCTTTGGTTGTTGTCCAGCCGTGTCTTCTCTCTTTGGTGTAGGATTTTGCTTTCTCTTTGGTTAGCCGATTGCTCCCTTTTCTTGTTTGCTGAATAGTTTTGCTTTAGGTTTAGCCGTTTTTGCTCAATTACCGACCTTTTTATTTTGCCGTTTGCTGTATTTGGCCCTATATGTTTTTTCTCCTTCTTCCAATGGCTATATTTTCTATCTCTTCCAATGGCTGTGTTTTCTCTCTCTTTTAGCTCTTTGTCGTTTTTCTCTTTCGGGCGTTTCTCGGTTTGTCTCTCTCTTTACTGTCGACGATATATTTTTGGCCGTGTTTTCTCTCTTGGTGGTATGTGCCGTTCCTTCTCTCCTTTTGTCGTCCAGCACTTGCTTGTGTTTGCCGAGTATTCAATTGTGTTGGCCTTGCCCTAGTTTTGTCTTCCAAGGTCTTTATATACTCTCTTCCATGAAACCCTGATAGGGCTTACTTGCGGCGAATTTACTGTCTTGCCCTTCCATGTGGCTTTTACGTTCTTGCCCCTTCATGTGGTTTTTACCTTCTTGCCCTTCATGTGGCTTTACTTTCTTGCACATTTAAACCTAGTTGACAACAATTACAACCTATACAAGGCTGTAGGAACAACAATCTCCCCCTTTGTAATTATTGGCAACACTCATAACAAAAGCCATTATGTAGCAATTTTAACTCCCCCTAAATATGCACTCCCCCTTTCTTAACAACTCCCCTTGCATTATTGCTTCTCTCCCCCTTTGCCAACCAATTACAAATCTGAAAAACTTGCAAAGTGGAGATGGAGGATTCACCTAAACTTCAGGCTTGAGGAGGCATTTGCACAGATAGACTCAATCTGTGCTTTTCAAATAGCTCTGTGGATAGAGGTTTAGTTAAAATATCTGAAATTTGATCTTTAGTGCCAACATACTCCAACTGAATTGTACCCTGTTCCACTTGATCTTTGATGAAGTGATACCAGATGTCAATATGCTTGCTCCTCGAATGTTAAACCGGATTCTTGCTGAGATCAATAGCACTTTGATTATCACAAAGTACACTCACTGGTAACTTTACTTCAACACCCAAGTCTACCAATTGTCTTAGCATCCATATCACCTGTGTACATGCTGTACAAGCAGCCATATACTCAGCCTTAGTTGTGCTCAAAGCAACACTGTTTTGCTTTCTACTTAACCATGCAACACACTTTGAACCCAAGTAGAAGCTGTAGCCGCTGGTTGATTTTCTATCATCTATACTTCCTGCCCAATTTGCATTAGGGTATGCTTGTAGTTTAACAGAATCCATGGCTGGATACCACAAACTCATTTCTAGTGTTCCTTTGAGGTACCTTAGGATTCTTTTCAGTGCCAACACATGAGACTCCATAGGATTAACTTGGAATCTGCTGGCAGCGCATACAGCTTGCATAAGATCAGGCCTTGATGTTGTAAGGTACAGAAGGCTCCCTATTATCTTCTTGTACTCTGTAGGGCTTGTACTCCTTCCCTCCTGATCTTTTGTTAACTTACAGCCCACTATCATAGGGGTACTGACAGGTCTGCTATCCTCCATGCCAAACCTTTTCAGCATCTCTTTGGCATTATGGCCATCCTACCCGCACCTTTCACACTGTTCCAAGTCTGCCAATATAGCAAACTTGTTCTTTGAAGCTACTAGTTTGGGCTTCCACCAACAATCCTCGTTAGTGTGTCCTTGCCTTTTACAGTATGTGCAAGAACTCACGACAGGGATCTCCTCTGAGTTTTGTATTGTCTCCCCCTGTATGCAGCGTCGTATCTTCTCAAGTTGGAGACATATATAGGCCTTCCCCACTAGCAGTTACTCGCCTTATGACCCTAAACTCCACAATAAAGGCAATGACCTTGAAATTGCCTCTTCTTGGGTCTGATCATAGTTTGTCTTCTTCTGTTCATCACTTGCTGTGTAGGCAAAGTAGCTGGCTTCTTTGCTTGTGTGACTTTCATTACAGTCACCGTCTTCTCCTTCTTTTGTTCAGCCGTAGCCCTTTACTGGCTGACTTTCTTTTCTTCCTTCTTGTTTGCCACCCTAGGTTGCTTCTTCAGATCTTCTTTATTCTTAGTTATCTTCTTTTGAGTCACAACCTTCTCTTTCAACTTCTGTGGCACATTCTTATTATCTTTAGGCAATGTAGTCTCAGATTGCTGCACTTTCTCTTCATTCTTCTTTTCTCTTGCAGAACTTGTTTCTCCTATCATTTCAAGCTTCTGCAAGTTCTCTTTGCTACTTTTGAGTTGTTGCTGAAGTCTCAGCAACTCTTTCTCTATTTCTTCAATTTTTGAAGCCCTTGAGCCAAGCTCTACTGTAAGGTCTTCACATATTTTGATCTGTTCTTCAAATCTTCTCTTCAAGTCAATATATTCAACCCTTATTTCATCCTTTTGACTTTCAGCTTCCTCAGACTTTGCTTCAACTTGTTTTATATGGGCCTCCAACCTTCTTATGGTTCTACCCTTTCTGATTATCTCCTTTAAAGCTGCTTCCAGCTTAGCTTCAAGATCTGGCTCTTCTTCATCAACCTCCTCTTCCTCTTCAGAGGTTGAGCTACCTCTTTGTGTTGATGCTATAAAGACATGCTCATCTGATGAGTCTTCATCTTTCTCCTCATCAGCTTCTTTTATCTAACTCACATAACTCTTGAATGAGCCTCTCTTCTTCTTCTGTGGGTTGGAAGTCTTCTTGCTGGACTTTTTTGATTTGAATGATGATCTTCTCTATCTTGAATTCTGCTTATCATCACCATCCTCATCTTCATCATCAAGTTTCACTTTGCACTGACAAGCAAAGTGTCCAGTCTGCCCACAACGATAACATCTCAAGGACAACTGTCCTTTTCCCTTCTTAGACCCCTTTTTGAATTTCCTTGTGAAGTAAGCCAATACTTCACCTTTACTTTCCTCCTCCTCATCATCATTATCCTCACTGGATGATTCTTCCTCTTCTTTTATCTTCAAGTGCTTCATAGCTTTGAAAGTTGCCTCCTTTGATACCTTCGTTGTTGCAGAGCTTTTAGCTGACTTTATCCTCATCTCATATGCAATAAGATTGCACTGGAGATCATGTAGAGACATAGAATTGAGATCTCTACTCTCCTTTATGGCTGCTACCTTTGAGGCAAACCTCTTAGGCAGAATTCTTAGAATTTTCTTCACAATCGATGAGTCCTTCTTGTTCTTCCCATGACTTCTCAGGTTGTTTACAGCATGAATAACCCTGGTGAAGAACTCTTGGACTATCTCATTTTTCTACATTTTGTGAGATTCATATCTCTCCTTGAACACTTGAAGGTTAGCCTCCTTCATTCTGCCATCACCTTCATAGACTTTCTGCAATCTGTCCCATATCTCCTTGGTAGATTTGCAGTCCATAACTTTAGCATACTCAACATCTGTCAATGCTGAAATGATGACGTTTGAGGCCTTCCCATTTATCTCAAACTCCCTTAACTCCTCTGGGGTTAGGTCTTTACCTTCTTCCGAAGCTACAAAACCCTCCTATACGTATTTCACCACGTTCATGCCCATGGTTACAAATACCACTTGCATTCTTACTCTCCACATATGGTAGTTGGTTCCGTTGAAGATTGGAACTGAAGTTCCCGACTTCTCCCTATGATCTACTAGTTTGTGATACTGAGAGGTGGGGTGAATTAGTATCACCACAATTCGCAATTCGCAGGTAAGTGAACAACTTCAATCTCTTCTTAAAAGCGAACTCTTTCTCAGACTCGACTAAGGTAGATCTATTGCTACCTACTAATCACAATAGTCTCCAAAGTCACCTTTCAGACACCTTGCCTAATAGACAATACGAATGTTCTTGTTTAGGTCTTCGTTAGGTTATGGGTTGGCTGATACTTTAACTGCGTTCACAACTCAATTCAAATCACAGAACGTAAAGCAAATTAAGGACACATGAGATTTACGTGGTTCCGTCAACGTGACGTACATCCACGGTGGTAGGGACTCTCCTTCTACCGAGACTATCCACTATACTTGAAAATCCCAGTTATAATGGATGTCTTAATCCTCTGCTCCTTTCACTATTTCAATTACTAAGCAAGTACAATACAAAGAGTGTCACTTACTGTGTCTACCCTTCTTCTAACTTGTCTTGCCTCTGTTGAATTGAATGGCTACTTCACTGTTGCTTAGAAGTTCACCACAACGCTCTCTAACCTCTCTTGAAGAAATCTAGAAATATGTTGAGTTCTTTCCGATGCTTTGCCGAATTCTTCTCTAGGTTGTCTCACACAGCTCCTGCTTTCACGGTCTCACGGTCTCACCCGTCTCCTATTTCACTATCCCACTGTCTCACGGCTCGCCTCACGTTTCTGGTTTGACGTTTCACATCTCATGCACGTTTCTGGTTTGCACCCTTTGCTAGTCACACACCTCACGCACGCTTCTAATTTGGTGTTTCACGTCTCACGTACGTTTCTGGTTTACACGCCTTGCTAGTCATATGCCTTACCATTGTTTCTGGTTTGCACTTGTCTGTTTCACACCTCTGGACAGCTTGGTTTGCTCTCCCGGTGGTCTCCTCTTTCACGGTTTCTCCTCTCTTCCCTTACGAACGGTGTGCTGTCTTCTCTCTTACGTGAGTCACACAGTTTTCTCCAGCTGTCACACGGTTTCCCTTGCTGTCCAAGGTATCCCTTGGTGTTATCTCCTTTTGCCATGTGTTGTCTCCTTGCCGTGCTGTCTCCTAGCTGTCCACCTTGCTTTGGCTGTCCACTCTTGGTTGGCCATTCTCCTCCTTGCTGTTCACACCTATTTGGCCGTTCACCTCTTTGCTTGGCCGTGTAGGTTGGTTGGACGTCCTCTCTCTTTTAGCCGGTGGTGGTTTTGCCGTCCAGCCGTTCCTCCCTTGTTTTTCTCTCTTTGGACGGTTTTCCTCTTTGGCTTTGGATGGTTGCTCTAGGTTTTGGCCGACTCCTCTTTCTTTGCTTTGTCTCTTTGGCTGACCAGCACCTGTTTTCTGCTGTGTATACTCTTTTGGCCGGTCCCACTAGGTTTTTCGTTCACCTTTAGTTGTTGTCCAGCCGTGTCTTCTCTCTTTGGTGTAGGGTTTTGCTTTCTCTTTGGTCGGCTGATTGCTCCCTCTTTATGTTTGCCGAATAGTTTTGCTTTAGGTTTAGCCGTTTTTGCTCAATTGCCGACCTTTCTATTTTGCTGTTTGTTGTATTTGGTCGTATATGATTTTTCTCCTTCTTTCAACGGTTGTGTTTTCTCTCTCTTTCAACTCTTTGCTGTTTTTCTTTTTCGGGCATTTCTCGGTTTTTCTCTCTTTTTACTGCCGACGGTATATTTTTTGCTGTGTTTTCTCTCTCAGTGGTATGTGTCGTTCCTTCTCTCCTTTTGCCATCCAGCACTTGCTTGTGTTTGCCAAGTATTCAATTGTGTTGGCCTTGCCCTAGTTTTGTCTTCTAAGGTCTTTATATATTTTCTTCCATGAAACACTAATAGGGCTTACTTGCGACGAATTTACTGTCTTGCCCTTCCATGTGGCTTTACTTTCTTGCACACTTAAACCTAGTTGACAACAATTACAACCCATACAAGCCTGTGGGAACAACATTATTAAAGAGGCTAATTTTGTTTTGGGTTACTAGATTTTAATTTAAGATAGAATTACATGTAGAAAATGTCAATTTCTTAGGTTTATTTAGGCTTATAGGTTTAGCTAACTCTTGATACATTAGTTAGAGTTTTTACTTTGACTTTTATGCCTAGTTATCATTACTTGTAGTATTTTTTAAGGATTCCCAATTAGAGCAAATTTGTACTTTTTAGGATTCCTAATCAAGGTAGATTTGTATTCTTTAATTAAAGGGATCTCCTATAATTAAGGTTTTTTCTATATAGGTATGTTTGAAAACACCTTTTCTTTATAAGATTGTAATATTTATATGCCTATATAAAGGTTACAACTATGTAAAACAGAATCAATAAGATTAAGGTATTTTTTCAACAAGTTTTGCTTTGCTTTCTTGTGTTCTTAAAAGAATATATTGTCTTGACTTATCAAAGAAGGGATCAACCTTTATGGCATCTTAAGATTAAGGTTTTTGGGACTTAATTTCCTTGAAGTTCTAATATGATCAACTTAACTTGTTTCCTAACTTTTGAAGGTGTACATAGCAAATTGATTTAAGGGTTCCTGAGACAGGTTGCTTAGTAGGTTCTTTATCAATTGGTATCAGAACTTTAGTTTTAAAAATAAGTTATGTATCCTTTTTCCATCTTTGTTTAGTACTTTTTCTTGTTTTTTATTCATTCATTGTGTTTCTTTATTTAGTTTTTCTAGTTTGTTCTTATTAGCTTATTACTCTCAAAGTTATGTTAATTATGTGGGTGATTGATTTGATTAAAAAAAAGTTGAAAAAAAGTAAAAAAAGAAAAAAAGAAAAAAAATCGAACAAAAAAAAAAGGATGATAGAAGTTGTGTTGAGCTGAGTAATGCATCTTGATTCTTTCAACCTATTGTGCATAAGGTTATAAATCTGATTTTTTTTTTATTTTTTAAGCCTAAAAAAGATATCTTAAATTTCTTTTAAAAGTTCTTATTTTGAGATTTACCACTATTTAACAAATTGCTCCTTGTGATTTGTTAATTTTAAGTCTTTCAGTTACATAAAGGGGACTGGTTTGAGTGGAAAAGGAAAAAGTGGTGAGATCATCATTGAGAAAAGCCAAAATAAAGTGAAACAGAAGTGATAACAATTTGATTTAAGGGCAAACATGTAAAGGAGTGTATGAGGAACAAATTTCTTTAATTACTAACTTGTTTCTGCAAGTTGTAAACATGAATAATAAAGGAGAAATGCATGATATAGATGTGAAGATTTAGATGAAGGTTGTCATCAAGCAATTTAAAAGGACAAATGTAAAGTTAGATGAATTACAATCACCTAGCAAATCTAAATCCTATAGAAGGTATGTGATTGAGGCAAAAGATAAGGAAGAATTAGACTATAAGGAATCATGCTTAAGAAAAGGCAAGAAGGCTGTTTCTAAAAGAAATAGCAATTTGGGTAGTATAAAGATGAAGATTCTAGCATTTCAAAGGAATAATGATTTTGAACTTTATTGGAAGTAGGAAAGAAAGGTTGAGTATATATTTAATTGTCATAATTATTCCAAGGAGAAGAAAGTAAAGTTGGCAGCCATAAAATTCACCGATTATACAAGTATGGTGGGACCAATTGGTGATAAGTAGAAAGAGGAATGGTGAAAGGCCAATTCAGTTATGGGAAATGATGAAATCGGTAATGCACAATAAATTTATACCTAGCCATTATCATAGAGACTTATATAGAAAGTTACAAGGGCTAGTGCAAGGGTCTATGAGTATGGAGAATTATTACAAGAAGATGAAGATAGCCATGATTAGAGCTAATGTAAAAGAAGACCAAGAGGCTACCATAGCAAGGTTAATTGGTGATTTGAACAACGAAATCACAAATGTAGTGGATTTGCAACACTATTTAGAGATAGAGGATGTTGTTCCCACAGCCTTGTATGGGTTGTAATTGTTGTCAACTAGATTTAAGTGTGCAAGTAATTTGAAGCCACATGAAGGGCAAGAAAGTAAATTTGCTGCAGTAAGCCTTACTAGGGTTTTCATGGAAGGGAGTATATAAACCCAAACCCTTGGAAGAAAAGGGAGTACACGGGATAATAGAGTGAAAACGGAAAAACACCACTTGCAAAAGAAAGAAGACCCGGCTGGACCGTGAGAGAGACAACACGACTGGACAGTGAGAGAGACAACACGGCTGGATGGTGAGAAAGAAAACCTAGCTAGACGGTGAGAGAGAAAACCCGTGAGAGACGTACAACCACTGGGAGAGAAACGGATGACACGGTAAGGAGAAAACTGTGTGACGGCAAGAGAGAAACCCGTAAGAAACGTACAACCACCAGCAAGAGAAAAGACGACAACACGACAAAGGAATGAACGACAAAAGGAAACCCGTAAGAGACGATACACCACTAGGAGAGAAGATGACACACCAACGGCAAAACCAGAAACGCACCACCCCTGGAAGAGAAGAAAACCAGAAACGTGAGGTGAGGGCAAAAACCAGAAACAGGAGACCAGCAGAACCATGAAACGGATGAGGAGAGCAGACCTGGTATTTGTAAGACTTGAGAACAGTGAAGCGGGTGCAGACCTGAAACATGAGACCAGAACGTGTGTTGGCGTGAGACCAGAACGTGCGACGGTGTGAGACCAGAACGTGCGTCGGTGTGAGACCAGAATGTGCAACGGCGTGACTGATTAGACGCGTGGGGCAGGCCGTGAGACTTGAAACGGTAGACCAGAAGCGTGAGTGCAAGCCCTGAAACCGTGAGACGGTGAAAGCAGGAGTTGTGTGAAACAACCTAGAGAAGGAATTCGGTGAAACATTGGAAAGAACTCAACGTATTTCCAGATTTCTTCAAGAGAGGCTAGAGAGTGTTTTGGTGATCTTCCAAGCGGTAGTGAAGCAGCCTGTTCAAATCAAATAGAGGCAACACAAGCAAGAAGAAGGGTAGACATAGTAAGTGACACTCTTTATATTGTGATTGCTTTGTATTTGCAATAGTGAAAGGAGTAGAAGATTAAGACATCCATTGTAATCATAAGGAATACCACACTGGTGTTCTTAAGTATAGCGTCTTGGTAGAGGAAGAATCTCTACCACCGTGGAGTACGTCACATTGACGAAACCATGTAAATCTCTCATGTCCTTACTTTGATTTACATTCTGTGTTTTGAATTGAGTTGTGAACGCAGCTAAAGTATCATCGAACCCATAACCTGAAGATGACCTAATCAAGAACATCCGATCTATTTAATAGGCAAGGTGTCTGAAACGTGACTTTGAGGACTATTGTGACTAGCAGGTAACAATAGATCCACCTTAGTTGAATTTGAGAAAGAGTTCATTTCTGAGAAGAGTTTGAAGTTGTTCACCTATCAATTAAAAAGATAGGGTATAATACTGATTCACCCCCACTCTCAGTATTACAGACTAGTAGATCCTAGGGTGAAGTTGGGAACTTCAGAGGAGCTGTTGCATAAGGTTATCAAGGTGTAGAAATAAATCAAGTTCAAAGGATCCAATTTTGGATTAGCTTTTAGTTCTATATAAAAGCCAATTTGGAAAGACAATAAGGCAACCTCAAAGCCATAAGAATATGCAAGGTTAAAGGAATTAGGTTTTGTTTCTAAAGGTAAAATCGAAACAAAATCTTTAAAATCTCTTTAGGCGTTAAGGACATAGACATATTGCTTCTTAATGTCCAAATAAAGGAGCTATAATCATGTTGGAGGATTGTTCTAATGTTGATGTTAAAAAATCTGTTTATGATGATATGTTAGTTACAAGGTGTATACTAAGTATTCAACCTAAAGATGATAATAATGAGGAGCAATGTGAGCACATTTTCTATGCAAGATGTCACATTAAATATATGGTATATAGCATAACTATCGATAATGGAAATTGTACTAATGTTGCTAATATTTTGTTGGTAGAAAAGATAAATTTGGATACCTTCAAGCATCCTAAGCCTTATAAGCTGCAATGGTTGAATAATTATGGAGAAATTAGAGTAACCAAGTAAGTTTTAATTGTCTTTTCTATTGGCAATTACAAGGATTAGGTTCTTTGTGATGTGGCACCAATGCATACTGGTCATATACTTCTTAGTCAACCATAGCGATTTGATAAGAAGGTCACTCACAATGGTTACAAGAATAAATACTCTTTTGTAATTAATAATCAAATTGTTGTATTAACTACTCTAAAACCTATTTAAACATATGAAGATCAAATTAAGATAGCAAGAGAGTGCAAAATGAGAGAAGAATAAATAAGAGAACAAGGGGAAAAGAAAAAGAAAGAGAGTGAGAGATCAAGTAAAAAAGAGAAAATAAGGCTGAGGGGAAAAATTCAAGCAAAAAGTAAGGTTAAGAGAGCTATTATCACAGGGCAACAACTACTTGTACTTATGTACAAGGATGCTTATTTTTTATCTAATGACTTTAATTCCTCTTTACCTAGTATGGTTGTTTTATTATTGTAGGAGTTTGAAGATTTATTTTCCAAAGTGATTCCCCTTGGATTACCTTCTTTAAAAGTAATTAAGTATCAAATAAACTTTATACTTGGTGCTGACATACCAAACCAACCTGCCTATAAAGCTAATCTATATAAAACAAAGGAGATACATAGACAAATGGATGAATTGGTGCAAAAGGAATTTGTAAGGGAGAGTCTTAGCCTATGCTCGGTCCATGTCATCTCAGTCCCAAAGAATGATGGAACATAACGTATGTGTGTGGATTACTGAGTCATCAATAAGATTACTGTAAAGTATAGACATCCTATCCCTAATTAATATGATATGCTTGATAAGTTGCATGGTTCATGTATGTTTTCAAAAATTGATTTAAAGACTAACTACTATCAAATTCGCATGAATGAGGGAGATGAATGAAAAACAACATTTAAAACTAAATATGGATTGTATAAGTAGTTAGTAATGCCTTTTAGATTAACTAATGCACCTAGTACATTCATGAGGTTAATGAATCATGTCTTGCATACTTTCATAAGGAAATTTATAGTAGTTTACTTTGATGATATTTTAATTTATAGCAAAAATTTGTATGAACATATGAGACACTTGTATACTGTGTTTAATGTGTTAAGAGAGAACCAATTATATGTTAATCTCAAAAAGTGTATATTTTGTATGGAATCCGTTGTGTTTTTTGACTATGTTGTTAGTTTATAAGGTATTAATGTGGATAAGGAGAAGGTAAAGGCGATAAGGGACTAGCCTATACCTAAGAATGCGAATGAGGTAAGAAGCTATCATAATTTAGCAAGTTTTTATTGAAGGTTTGTTAAGGATTTCAATTTTATTACTGCACCTTTAAATGAACTTGTTAAAAAGAATGTTGTTTTTAAGTGGGATGATGTGCATGATCAGGCTTTCAGTACTTTGAAAGAAAAGCTTACTAATGCACCTTTGTTATACTTGCCTAACTTTGATAATGTTTTTAAGGTAAAATGGATGCATCTGGAATAGGAATAAGGGTTGTTTTGATGTAAGATTCAAAATCAATTGCTTATTTTAGTGAAAAGCTAAGTGAGGTAGCTTTAAATTATCTTACTTATGGCAAGGAACTTTATGCATTTGTACGAACTCTTTGAACATGGCAATATTATTTGTGGCTAAAGGAATTCATTATTCATTTTGATTATGAGAGCCTAAAGTTCTTAAAATCCCAAGGTAAGCTTAATAAAAGACATGTTAAGTGGCTAAAGTCCATAAAAATATTCCTTTATGTGATCAAGTGCAACCATGGAAAGGAAAACATTGTTATTAATGCATTACCTAGAACGTATACATTACTTACTTTTTGGCAAACTGATTTACTTGGTTTTGAATAGTTTAAGGGCTTGTATGCTAATGATTCTAATTTTGGCCAAGTATGGAATGCATGTGATGAATGTGCGTTTAATGATTTTTATAGGCATGAAGGGTTTCTATTTAAAAGGGAATAAATTATGTATGCCTATTTGTTCTATTCTTAAGTTGCTTGTTAAGAAAACTCACAAGGGTGTTTTGATAGAGCACTTTGGTGAGCAGAAGACTTTAGATAATAGCATAAGCATTTTTATTGGCCTAGTATGAAGCACGATGTGCATTCCATTTGTGATAAGTGCATTACGTGTAAATAAGCAAAGGTTAAAGTTAAACTGCATGGCTTGTATACACATTTACTTGTACTTAACCAACATTGGACCTATATTTCTATGGACTTTGTCTTGGGATTACCATGGTGTCCAAGTGGTAAGAACAACATATTTGTTGTTATTGATAAGTTTAGCAAATGGTTCATTTTGTTACATGTTCTAAAACCAATGGTGTAACACATATTGCTGAGTTATTCTTTAAGGAAGTGGTATCTTTACATGAATTGCCAAGAAGTATTATTAGTGATAGGGATGTTAAGTTCTTAAGTCATTTTTAGTGCATTTTATGGAATAAATTAAAAACTAAACTCTTATTTTCTACTATTGCACATCCTCAAATAAATGAATAAACTGAATTAGTTAATAGGACACTCACTACTTTATTATGTGCTATCAATCAAAAGAACTTAAGGTAATGGGAATAGTGTTTGCCACATGTTGAGTTTACTTATAACAAATTTATTCATTTTACTACTTCCTTGTCACCTTTTGAAGTTACTTATGATTTTAATTCTTTAACTCCTTTGGAGATTTTCTCTTTGTCTACTAAAGAACATGCTAACATTGATGGTAAGAAAAAAGCAAAATTTGTGAAGAATTTACTTGCCAAGGTTTGGGTTAACATTGAAAAGAAGAATAACCAATATGCTAAGTAAGTTAATAAAGAATGTGTAAAGGTTGTCTTCGAACCTGGTGATTTGGTATGGGTGTATATGAGGAAGGAATAATTTTCCCTATAAAAAAAGTCCAAATTATAGCCTTAAGGAGATGGGCCTTTTCAAGTTTTGGAAAGGATTAATGATAATGCCTATAAGCTAGATTTACCAAGCAATGTTAGTGCTACTTTTAATATTGCTTACTTATCTTTGTTCGATGTAGGTGATTTGAGGATGAATCCATTCAAAGGGAGGAATGATGGAGAGTAATGTGCTCTTCAAATACAACAAAGCAAGTATTCTTAAGATCTTTTGGAAGGAATCAATGGTCCAATGACTAAGGTAAGAACAAAAAGGATGAAAAAGGCTTTATAAGGCGTTATCATGGAGCTACATGACAAAGAAGGTGCTTTAGAAGATTCCAAGATTGTTTTAAAAGTTTCCAATGTTACATTAAGGATAATGTTATTCCCATAGCCTTGTATGGGTTGTAATTGTTGTCAACTAGATTTAAGTGTGCAAGCAGAAGTGGCTCATTCAAGCGTTCAAGGGATGAGTTTTCAGTAGAAAGAAAGGTGCAAGAAAAATAAATTAAGAAGGAGGATAATGCTGAATTTTGAATAGAACAGTAATATGAAGCCACATGGAGGGGAAAGAAAGGAAATTCGCCGCAGCTCCAGTAAACCCTACTAGGGTTTGCATAGAAGGGAGTATATAAACCAGTAGAGCAAGAGAAGAAAAAAACGTTGGAGAGAAACGGTAGAGCACACCATCGAAAGATAGAAAGAGCCACCACTGTAAGAGAGAAACACACACCACTAGGAGAGCAAACCAGAACACACCATCGGGAGAGCAAACCAGACTGCACCACCGGGAGAGAAAACCAAAATGCACCACCGGGAGAGAAAACCAGAAACACCACCGGGAGGGCAAACCAGAAACGCACCACCTGCAAGAGAAGAAATCAGATCTGTGAGACCTGGAGAAGGTGAGACATTAGAGCAGACCAGACTTGGAGAAAGAGAGGACGTGAGACCTGGACAAGGTGAGACGTTAGAGCAGACCAGACCTGGAAACCAGACCAGGTGAGACCAGATCTGGTATCCGTGAGACCACCCGGAAGAGAAGACAACATACCAGAACGTGAGACGTGAACCAGCAAAACCAGAAGCGGGAGGCAGGCTGAGAAATGTGAACCAGCAAAACCAGAAGCATGGTGCAGGCCAAGAGAAGTGAAACAACAGACCAGGAGCGTGGTGCAGGCCAAGATACATGAAACGGCAGACCAAAAGCGTGAGGCAGTCTGTAAGGCATGAAACGGCAGACCAATAGCGTGAGGCAGGCCGTGAGGCGTGAAAAGGCAGACCTGAAGTATGAGTGCAGGCCGTGAGACGGTGAGACGGTGAGACCAGGAGTTGGGTGAGACAACCTAGAGAAGAAATTCAGTGTAGCATTTGAGAGAACTCAACGTATTTCCAGATTTCTTCAAGAGAGGTTAGAGAGGGTTTTGGTGATCTTCTAAGCAGTAGTGAAGTAGCCTATTCAAATCAATTAGAGGCAACACAAGCTAGAAGAAGGGTAGACACAGTAAGTGACACTCTTTGTATTGTGATTGCTTTATTTTTGCAATAGTGAAAGGAATAGAAGATTAAGAAATCCATTGTAATTATAAGGAATACCACACTGGTGTTCTCAAGTATAGTGGATTGTCTCGATAGAGGAAGAATCCCTACCATCGTGGAGTACGTCACATTGATGGAACCATATAAATCTCTCGTGTCCTTACTTTGAATTTACATTATATGTTTTGAATTGAGTTGTGAACGCAGCTAAAGAATTATCAAACCCATAACCTAAAAGAAGACCTAATCAAGAACAACCAATCTGTTTAATAGGCAAGGTGTCAGAAAGGTAACTTTGGGGACTATTGTGACTAGTAGTGTTGTTCCCACAGCCTTGTATGGGTTGTTATTGTTGTCAACTAGATTTAAGTGTGCAAGTAATTTGACATGGAGGGGCAAGAAAGTAAAGCCACATGGAAGGGCAAGAAGGTAAAGCCATATGGAAGGGCAAGAAAGTAAAGCCACATGGAGGGGGAAGAACGTAAATCCACATGGAGGGGCAAGAACGTAAATCTGCCACGTAAGCCCTGGAGGGGCAAGAACATAAATCCGCCACGTAAGCCCTATTAGGGTTTCATGGAAGAAAGTATATAAAGACCTTGGAAGACAAAACTAGGGTAAAGCCAACACAATTGAATACACGACAAAAATAGAGAAAAGAAGAGGTGGCCAACAAATAGAAAAAACACCACCTGAAAAAGAGAGAGAAAACCCAACCTTGGGAGAGAGAGAAAGTGGTAAACGGCCAAAGAGGGCAGGCCAAAGAAGAGCCACCACCAGCCAGAGGAGAAAACCAGCACAGCAGAATAGGGGAAGAGAGAGAAATTCGGCTGGATAGCAAAAGAGAGAGAAACAGGTCGACATGGCTGGACGGTGAGAGAGAAAGCACGACACGGCAAGAGAGAGAAATGGGTCGACACGGCTGAACGGTGAGAGAGAAAGCACAACACGGCAAGAGAGAGAAATGGGTCAACGGCAAAACAGAGAAACGGGTCGACGATAAAACAGAGTGGACAGTGAGATAGATCCAGCTAGACGATGAGAGAGATCCGGCTGGACGAAAAGAGAGAGACCGTTGGTAGAACACAAGAGAAAGAGAGAAAAATTGAGACAGCCGTTGGAAGAGAGAGAAAAGAGGTATATGGCCAGAACAAAGGAGTTGACGGGAAGGAGAGAAAAAGAAACCCGACGGCCAACCAAGTGAGCATTGCAAAACACACCACCAGCGGAAGGTGAGAGAAACCCAACGACCAAATAGGGAAGGAGAGAAAAACCCGTTACTGCCAGAACAGAGGGTGGATGGCCGATGAACATAGACCGACAAAAAAGGGAAAAAAAATCTGATATGGCCAAAGGAGGTGTGAAACAGACAAGGGTAAACCAAAAACGTACGTGAGGCGAGTCTGACAAAGAGTTCGCTTTTAAGAAGAGGTTGAAGTTGTTCACTTATTTGCGAATTGCGAATTGTGGTGATATTGATTCACCCCCCTTTCAGTATCACAAACTAATAGATCCTAGGGAGAAGTAAGGAACTTCAATTGGTATCAGAGCACAGGTTCACTAGTTTGAAACTTAACAGCTTGGTGTACTAGTTTGAAGGGATCTAGAAGTTTGACTTGTTCAGCATACTGAGAAATGGAAGCCAATACCAGCACCAGTACTACTTACAGCAAGAAGGTTCCAATCTTTAATGGAACCAATTACCATATGTGGAGAGTAAGAATGCAAGTGGTATTTGCAACCATGGGCATGAACGTGGTGAAATGTGTACAGGAGGGTTTTGTGGCCCCAGAAGAAGGTAAAGATCCAACCCCAGAGGAATTAAGGCAGTTTGAGATAAATGGGAAGGCCTCAAACGTCATTATTTCAGCATTGACAGATGCTGAATATGCTAAAGTTATGGACTGCAAATCTACTAAGGAGATATGGGACAGATTGCAGAAAGTCTATGAAGGTGATGACAGAATGAAGGAGGCTAAGCTTCAAGTTTTCAAGGAGAGATATGAATCTCTCAGAATGCAAAAAAAAAAATGAGATAGTTCAAGAGTTCTTCATCAGGATTATTAACATTATAAAGAACCTGAGAAGTCATGGGAAGAACAAGAAGGACTCATCTATTATGAATAAAATTCTAAGAATTCTGCCTGAGAGGTTTGCCTCAAAGGTAGCAGCCATAGAGAAGAGTAAAGATCTCAATTCTATGTCTCTGCATGATCTCCAGTGCAATCTCATTGCATATGAGATGAGGATAAAGTCAGCTGAAAGCTCTGCAACAACGAAGGTACCAAAGGAGGTAGCTTTCAAAGCTATGAAGCACTTGAAGATAAAAGAAGAGGAAGAATCATCCAGTGAGGATGATGATGATGATGATAAGGAAGAAAGTGAAGGTGAAGTATTGGCTTACTTCACAAGGAAATTCAAAAGGGGGTTTAAGAAGGGAAAAGGACAGTTGTCCTTAAGATGTTATCGTTGTGGGTAGACTGGACACTTTGCTTCTCAGTATAAAGTGAAACTTGATGATGAAGATGAGGATGGTGATGATGAGCTGAATTCCAAATGGAGAAGACCATCATTCAAATCAAAGAAGTCCAGCAAGAAGATTTCCAACCCACAGAAGAAAAAGAGAGGCTCATTCAAGAGTTATATGAGTTAGATAAAAGAAGCTGATGAGGAGGAAGATGAAGACTCATCAGATGAGCATGCCTTTATGGCATCAGCTCAAGGTGGTAGTTCAACCTCTGAAGAGGAAGAGGAGGTTGATGAAGAAGAACCAGATCTTGAAGCTGAGTTAGAAGCAGCTTCAAAGGAGATAATCAGAAGGGGCAGAACCATAAAAGGGTTGGAGGCTCACATAAAACAAGTTGAAGCAAAGTCTGAGGAAGCTGAAAGTCAAAAGGATGAAATAAGGGCCAAACATATTGACTTGAAGAGAAGATTTGAAGAACAGATCAAAATATGCGAAGACCTTACTATAGAGCTTGGCTCAAGGACTTCAACAATTAAAGAAATGGTGATAGAGTTGTTGAGACTTCAGCAACAACTCAAAAAGAGTGAGGAGAACTTGCAGAAGTTTAAAGTGGTAGGAGAAACAAGCTTTACAAAAGAAAAGAAGAATGAGACTTTGCCACAGAAGTTGAAAGAGAAAGCTGTGACTCAGGAGAAGATAATTAAGGAAGAGAAGACAGTTATCAAACCAAAGCCAGGGCCAAAAATGATGTATGTGGTTAAAGAGCAGCAGCCCATAGCTGCTACATCTCAGAAAGAAAACAAAGTCAACCAGCCAAGGGCAATGGCTGAACAGAAGAAGGAGAAGAAGGTGATTGAAATGAAAGTCACACAAGCAAAGAAGCCAGCTACTTTACCTACACAGCAAGTGATGAACAGAAGAAGACAAGTTGTGATCAGACCCAAGAAAAGGCAGTTTCAAGGTCATTGCCTTTATTGTGGAGTTTGGGGTCATAAGGCGAGTAATTGCTAGTGGAGAAGGCCAGTATATGTCTCCAACTTGAGAAGATAGGACGTTGTATACAGGGGGAGACAATACAAAACTCAAAGGAGAACACCTATCATGAGTTCTTGCACATACTGTAAAAGGCAAGGACACACTGACGAGGATTGTTGGTGGAAGCCCAAACTAGTAGCTTCAAAGAACCAGTTTGCTATATTGGCAGACTTGGAATAATGTGAAAGGTGCGGGCAAGATGACCATAATGCCAAGAGATGCATGACACTTCTCCCTAAGCAAGAGAAGGCACTGAATGGCATAGTGAAAATAAGCAATGCAGTCAAAGCAGAGAAAAAGGAGAAAGTTATCTTCAAGCCAGTTCAAAAGAAGGAATATAGAGTAAAAAGGGAGGTGGCTAATATAGCTGAAATTGCACTAAAGGCTGATTACAAGGATAAGCAGTGGATCCTTAATAGTGGATGCACTTCGCACATGACAGGAGATAAGAGTAAATTATCAAAGCTAAACAATTCAAGAGAAGGCAGAGTCAAGTTTGGCAATGATGATTCACTTAACATCAATGGTCAGGGGTCAGTAAACATTGGAAGAGGAAAGCTAAAAGATGTTCTGCACGTTGAAGGACTCATATATAATCTAGCATCTGTCAACCAACTATGCAATGAAGACCATACAGTGATATTCACAAAAATAGGTTGCCAAGTAAAGAATAAAGAAGGCAATACTATTGTAGCCAGGAAAAGAATAGCTGGAAATTTATATGTGATTGATGAGGACAAGACAAGTAGCTGTTTTCTCGCCAAAAAAGAAGAAAATCAACTCTGGCATAGGATGCTGGGACACTTATCACAGAAGAACATGAGGAAGCTGACCATTACTCATGCAATTAGAGACATTCCTGACCTCAGGAGAGAGAAAGAGTATGTTTGCTCAGCATGCTCTAAAGGAAAACATGCTAGAAAGTAGTATAAGACCAAAGAGTTCAGTTCTGAAGTAGTGCTTGACATTGTGCATACTGATTTGTGTGGACTGATGAGGACAAAAGGGTTGAATGGCGAGAGGTACTTCATCTTGTTTGTTAATGATTATTCCAGAAGGACCTGCATCATGCACCTCAAACACAAGTCAGAAGTTCTGAATTGCTTCAAGAGATATAGAAGATTGTCTGAAAATGAGAGTGGAAGGAAGATCAAAGTATTGAGGTCAGATCAAGGCACTGAATTTACAAATGAAGCTTTTGAAGATTACCTTGAGAAGCATGGTATTCACCATCAGATGGCAACAGCAAAAACACCTCAATAGAACGGGGTGGTAAAGAGGAAAAATAGAGATGTGGTTGAAATGACAAGAACTCTATTGCTGGAATCTAAGCTTCACACAAGATTTTGGATAGAAGCAACATTTATAGCCGTGCACCTACTGAACAGAGTTTTAATAAGGCCCAATACTGATAAGACTCCATAGGAGCTATGGAGTGGGAAGAAGACAACAGCCAAGTATCTCAAAATCTTTAGCAGCCTATGTTTTGTGAAGAACAAGGAGCAAAACTTGGGAAAATTCAATGCTAGGTCTGATGAAGGCATCTTTGTGGGATACTCAGCAAAGACAAAAGGTTACAAAGTTTTCCTGCATAAGCTGGGAAAAGTGATCACTTCTAGTGATGTGCAAATAGATAAGAATTAGAAAACAATGCAGAATGGAGAAGCTGAGGACAATGAAGAAGATGACTTCAATGTAGATGAAGAATCTAACCAATCTGAAGAAAAGGAACAAGAAGTAAGTTCAGACTCAGAGAAGAGTGAGTTTGAAGATGAAGAAAGAGATCCTTTTGCAACTAAGACTATGCAAGAAAGAAAGCCAAAGAAAACATAGACCATTGCTCATCAAGAAAATCAGATTATAGGTGACCCATCAGCAGGAATTACAACAAGAAGAAGAATTGTAAGAGTTACTACTTTACTCTCACAAGTTGAACCTAAATCTGTTGAAGAGGCTACACAAGATCTAACTAAATCTCTGTACATAGAGCTGTTTGAAAAGCATAGATTGAGTCTATCTGTTCAAATGCCTCCTTAAGCCTGAAGTTCAAGTCAATCCTCCATCTCCACTATGCGAGTTTTTCAGATTTGTAATTGGTTGGTAAAGGGGGATAGAAGCAATAGTGCAGGAGGAGCTGTTAAGAAAGGGGGAGTGCATATTTAGGGGGAGTTGAAACTACTGCATAGTAGCTTTTGTTATGAGTGTTGCCAACAATTACAAAGGGGATATTGTTGTTCCCACAGCCTTGTATGGGTTGTAATTGTTGTCAACTAGGTTTAAGTGTGCAAGAAAATAAAACCACATGGAAGGGTAAGAAGGTAAAGCCATATGGAAGGGCAAGAAAGTAAATCCATATGGAGGGGCAAGAACGTAAATCTGCCGCGTAAGCCCTGGAGGGGCAAGAACGTAAATCCGCTGCGTAAGCCCTATTAGGATTTCATGGAAGAGAGTATATAAAGACCTTGGAAGACAAAACTAGGGTAAGGCCAACACTATTAAATACACAGCAAAAATAGAGAAAAAAAGAGGCAGCCAACGAACGGAAAAAACACCACCTGAAAAAGAGAGAGAAAACCCAACCTTGGGAGAGAGAGAAAGTGGTGAACGGTCAAAAAGGGGCTGGACAGCAGGCCAAAGAAGAGCCACCACCGGCCAGAGGAGAAAACCAGCACGACAGAATAGGGGAAGAGAGAGAAATTCGGTGGTAAGAGAGAGAAATCCGGCTGGACAGCATAAGAGAGAGAAACGGGTCGACACGGTTGGACAGTAAGAGAGAAAGCACAACATGGCAAGAGAGAGAACTGGGTCAACACAGCTGAACGGTGAGAGAGAAAGCACAACACGGCAAGAGAGAGAAACAAGTCAACGGCAAAACAGAGAAATAGGTCGACAGCAAAACAGAGTGGACGATGAGATAAATCCGGCTGGACAGTGAGAGAAATCCAGTTGGACGAAGAGAGAGAGACCGTCGGCAAAACACGAGAGAAAGAGAGAAAAATTGAGACAGTTGTTGGAAGAGAGAGAAAAGAGGTATACGGCCAGAACAGAGGAGTCAACAGGAAGGAGAGAAAAAGAAACCCGACGACCAACCAAGTGAGCACGACAAAACACACCACTAACGGAAGGAGAGAGAAACCTGACGGCTAAACAGAGAAGGAGAGAAAAACCCGTTACGGCCAGAACAGATGGGTGGACGGCCAATGAACAATGACCGGCAGAAAAGGGAAAATAAATCTGATACGGCCAAAGGAGGTGTGAAACGGACAAGGGTAAACCAAAAACGTACGTGAGGCGAGCTGTGAGACAGTGAGATCGTGGGGCAAAAAGACTGGTGAGACCGTGAGACGGTGAAAGCAGGAGTTGTGTGAGACAACCTAGAGAAGAAATTCGGCGAAGCATCGGAAAGAACTCAACGTATTTCCAGATTTCTTCAAGAGAGGTTAGAAAGTGTTGTGGTGAACTTCTAAGCGGCAATGAAGTAGCCATTCAATTCAACAGAGGCAAGACAAGTTAGAAAAAGGGTAGACACAGTAAGTGACACTCTTTGTATTGTACTTGCTTAGTAATTACAATAGTGAAAGGAGCAGAGGATTAAGACATCCATTGTAACTGGAATTCTCAAGTATAGTGATAGTCTCGGTAAGGGAGAGTTCCTACCACCGTGGATGTACGTCACGTTGACGGACCCATGTAAATCTTGTGTGTCCTTAATTTGCTTTACGTTCTGTGTTTTGAATTAAGTTGTGAACACAACTAAAGTATCAGCGAACCCATAACCTAACGAAGACCTAAATAAGAACATCCAAATTGTCTATTAGGCAAGGTATCTAAAAGGTGACTTTGGGGACTATTGTGATTAGTAAGTAGCAATAGATCTACCTTAGTCGAGTCTGAGAAAGAGTTCGCTTTTAAGAAGAGGTTTGGGGACTATTGCAAATTGTGGTGATACTGATTCACCCCCCTCTCAATATCACAAACTAGTAGATCCTAGGGAGAAGTCGGAAACTTCATCTTGTGTGAAGGTTGGATTCCAGCAGTAGAGTTCTTGCCATTTCAAACACAGCTCTATTTTTCCTCTCTACCACCCCGTTATGTTGAGGTGTTCTTGCTACTATCATCTGATGGTGAATTCCATGCTTTTCAAGGTAATCCTCAAAAGCTCCATTTGTGAATTTAGTGCCTTGATCTGACCTCAATACTTTGATCTTCTTTCCACTCTCTTTTTCAGCCAATCTTCTGTATCTCTTGAAGCATTTCAAAACTTTTGACTTGTATTTGAGGTGCATGATGCAGGTCCTTCTGGAATAATCATCAACAAATAAGATGAAGTACCTCTCACCATTCAACCTTTTTGTTCTCATCGGCTTACACAAATCAGTATGTACAATGTCAAGTACTGCTTCAGGATTGAACTCTTTGGTCTTATACTGCTTTCTGACCTGTTTTTCTATAGAGCATGTTGAGCAAACATACTCCCTCTCTCTCTTGAGGTCTGAAATGTCTCTGATTACATGAGTAATGGTTAGCTTCCTCATGTTCTTCTGTGTTAAGTGTCCCAGCCTCCTATGTCAGAGTTGATTTTCTTCTTCTTTTGTAAGTAAACAATTGTTTGTCTTATCCTCATCAATCATATATAAATTTCTAGTTGTTCTCTTCCTAGCTGTAACAGTATTGCCTTCTTTACTCTTTACTTGGCAACCTGTTTTTGTGAATATCACTTTATGGTCTTCATTGCATAGTTGGCTGATAGATGCTAGATTATATCTGAGTCCTTCAAAGTGCAGAACATCTTTCAGCTTTCCTTTTCCAATATTCACTGACCCTTTACCACTGATGTTGAGTGAATCATCATTGCCAAACTTGACTCTGCCTTCTCTTGACTTGTTCAGCTTTGATAATTTACTTTTGTCTCCTGTCATGTGCGAAATGCATCCACTATCAAGGATTCACTGCTTATCCTTGTAGTCAGCCTTTAGTGCAATTTCAGCTATATTAGCCTCCTCCCTTTTAGCTCTATATTCCTTCTTTTGAACTGGCTTGAAGATAACTTTCTCCTTTTTCTCAGCTTTAACTGTACCAATTGATTTTACTGTAACATTGAGTGCCTTCTCTTGCTCAGGGAGAAGTGTCATGCATCTCTTGGCATTATGGCCATCCTGCTCGCACTTTTCACACTATTCCATGTCTCCTAATATAGAAAACTTGTTATTTGAAACCACTGGTTTGGGCTTCCACCAATAATCCTTGTCAATGTGTCCTTGCTTTTTACAATATGTGCAAGAACTCACGACAGGTGTTCTCCTTTGAATTTTGTATTGTCTCCCCCTGTATGCAGCATTGTTTCTTCTCAAGTTAGAGACATATACTGGCCTTCTCCACCAGCATTTACTTGCCTTATAACCCCAAACTTCACAACAAAGACAATAACCTTGAAATTGCCTCTTCTTGGGTCTAATCACAGCTTGTTTTCTTTTGTTCATTACTTATTGTGTAGGCAAGGTTGCTGGCTTCTTTGCTTGTGTGGCTTTCATTTTAGCCACCTTCTACTCCTTTTTCTGTTCAGCCATTGCCTTTGGCTAGCTGACTTTCTTTTCCTCAATTTTGTTTGCAACCCTAGGTTGCTTCTTCAAATCTTCTCTTCAAGTCAATATGTTCAGCCCTTATTTCATCCTTTTGACTTTCTACTTCCTCAATCTTTGCTTCAACTTGTTTTATATGGGTGAAGTTCCTGACTTCACCCTAGGATCTACTAGTTTGTGATACTGAGAGGGGGGATGAATCAGTATCACCACAATTCGCAATTCGCAGGTAAGTGAACAACTTTAACCTCTTCTTAAAAGCGAACTCTTTCTCAGACTTGACTAAGGTAGATCTATTGCTACCTATTAATCACAACAGTCCCCAAAGTCACCTTTCAGACACCTTGCCTAATAGACAATTCGAATGTTCTTGTTTAGGTCTTCGTTAGGTTATGGGTTGGCTGATACTTTAGCTGCGTTCACAACTCAATTCAAAACACAAAACGTAAAGCAAATTAAGGACACGAGATTTACGTGGTTCCGTCAACGTGACGTACATCCACGGTGGTAGGGACTCTCCTCTACCGAGACTATCCACTATACTTGAGAATTCCAGTTACAATGGATGTCTTAATCCTCTGCTCCTATCACTATTGTAATTACTAATCAAGTACAATACAAAGAGTGTCACTTACTGTGTCTACCCTTCTTCTAGCTTGTCTTGCCTCTGTTGAATTGAAAGGCTGCTCCACTGCCGCTTAGAAGTTCACCACAACGCTCTCTAACCTCTCTTGAAGAAATCTAGAAATACGTTGAGTTCTTTCCAATGCTTCGTCAAATTTCTTCTCTACATTGTTTCACATAACTCCTGCTTTCACTGTCTCACGGCTCACCTATCCATTTCTGTCTCTCTTGCTGACCAACCAAATTTCTCTCTCTTACCATCCAACCGGATTTCTCTCTCACTGTCCAGTTGGATTTCCTTTGTTCTGCTGATGGTCTCTCTCTCTTCATCCACCACTCTTTAGCCGTTCCAGATTTTCTCTCCTTTTCCCTTATTTCGCCGTGTTTTCTCTCTCCTTCCCGTCGACTCCTCTGTTATGGCCGTATACCTCTTTTCTTTATCTTTCAATGGTTGTCTCAATTTTTCTCTCTTTCGCTCGTGTTCAACTGGCCAACGGTGTGCCGGTGGTGTGCCGTTCCTTTGGCCGTGTCGGATTTTCTCTCCTTCCCTTGTTTTGTCGTCGGCTCACTTGGTTGGCTGAATAGGACTTTGCCGTTTCGCTCTTCCGGTCTGCCGTCCAGTCGTCCAGCCCCTTCAGCCGTCTCTCCTCTTTCTCTCACTCACGACCTTTGTTTTTCATTCAGCCCGGCTGTTGACCGTGTCCTCTTTCTCTCTCTCTCTCTCGACGGTTGATTTCTTTGTTGCCGTCGGTTTCTCTCTCCTTCTGCCGGTGGTGCTCCGATTTACTCAATTTTCTTTTTCTCTTCTTCCAACGACAGCTACACCGATTTGCTCAATTTACCAACCGTTTCTTTTCTATTTTACCGTCCCCTATTCTGCCATTCTCTTGCCATCGATGTGCTTTAGCGGTATGTTGTGTTTTTCTGTTTTCTCTATTTGGCTGTCCACACACTTTTGTGTTTTGCCGTGTATTTAATTGTGTTGGCCTTACCCTAGTTTTGTCTTCCAAGGTCTTTATATACTCTCTTCCATGAAACCCTAATAGGGTTTATGTGGCGGATTTACGTTTTTGCCCTTACGCGGCGGATCTTTTACTTTCTTGCCCTTCCATGTGTCTTTACTTTCTTGCCCCTCCATATGGCTTTACTTTTACTTTCTTGCCCTTCCATGTGACTTTACTTTCTTGCACACTTAAACCTAGTTGACAACAATTACAACCCATACAAGGCTGTGGGAACAACAATCTCCCCCTTTGTAATTGTTAACAACACTCATAACAAAAGCCACTATATAGCAGTTTCAACTTCCCCGAAATATGCACTCCCCCTTTCTTAACAGCTCCCCCTGCACTGTTGCTTCTCTCCCCCTTTGCCAACCAATTACAAATCTGAAAAACTCACAAAGTAGAGATAGAGGATTCACCTGAACTTCAGGCTTGAGGAGGCATTTGCACAGATAAAGTCAATCTATGCTTTTCAAACAGCTCTGTGGATAGAGGTTTAGTTTGATCTTGTGTAGCCTCTTCAACAGATTTAGGTTCAACTTATGAGAGTAAAGCAGTAGCTCCCACAATTCATCTTCTTGTTGTAACTCCTGCTGATGGGTCACCTATGATCTGATTTTCTTCATGAGCACTGGTCCACGTTTTCTTTGGCTTTCTTTCTTGCATCGACTTAGTTGCAAGAGGATTTCTTTCTTCATCTTCAAACTCACTCTTCTCTGAGTCTAAACTTACTTCTTGTTCCTTTTCTTCAGGTTGGTCTAATTCTTCATCTACAGTGAAGTCATCTTCTTCATTGTCCTCAGCTTCTCCATTCTGCATTGTTTTCCAATTCTTATCTATTCTCACATCACTGGAAGTGATCACTTTTCCCAACTTATGCAGAAAAACTCTGTAACCTTTTGTCTTTGCTGAGTATCCCACAAAGATGCCTTCATCAGACCTAGCATTGAATTTTTTCAAGTTTTGCTCCTTGTTCTTCACAAAACATGGGCTGCCAAAGATTTTGAGATACTTGGCTGTTGTCTTCTTCCCACTCCATGGCTCATATGGATTCTTATCAATATTGGGCCTTAGTAATACTCTGTTTAGTAGATGCACGGCTGTAAATGTTGCTTCTGTCCAAAATCTTATGTGAAGCTTGGATTCCAGCAGTAGAGTTCTCGCCATTTCGACCACAGCTCTATTTTTCCTCTCTACCACCCCATTCTATTGAGGCGTTCTTGCTGCTACCAATTGATGATGAATTCCATGCTTCTCAAGGTAATCTTCAAAAGCTTTATTTGTAAATTCAATGCCTTGATCTGACCTCAATACTTTGATCTTCCTTCCACTCTCATTTTCAGCCAATCTTCTGTATCTCTTGAAGCAATTCAAAACTTTTGACTTGTGTTTGAGGTGCATGAGGCAGGTCCTTCTAAAGTTCTAGACTTCTCCCTAGGATCTACTAGATTGTGATACTGAGAGGGGGGTGAATTAGTATCACCATAATTCGCAATTTGCAGGTAAGTGAACAACTTCAACCTCTTCTTAAAAGCGAACTCTTTCTCAGACTCGACTAAGGTAGATCTATTACTACTTACTAATCACAATAGTCCACAAAGTCACCTTTCAGACACCTTGCCTAATAAACAATTCAAATGTTCTTGTTTAGGTCTTCGTTAGGTTATGGGTTGGCTGATACTTTAGCTGCGTTCACAACTCAATTCAAAACACAAAACGTAAAGCAAATTAAGGACACACGAGATTTACGTGGTGCCGTCAACGTGATGTACATCCACGGTGGTAGGGACTCTCCCTTACCGAGACTATCCACTATACTTGAGAATTCCAGTTACAATGGATGTCTTAATCCTCTACTCCTTTCACTATTGCAATTACTAAGCAAGTAAAATACAAAGAGTGTCACTTACTGTGTCTACCTTTCTTCTAGCTTGTCTTGCCTCTGTTGAATTGAAAGGCTGCTCCACTGCCGCTTAGAAGTTCACCGCAACACTCTCTAACCTCTCTTGAAGAAATCTGGAAATACGTTGACTTCTTTCAACGCTTCACTGAATTCCTTCTCTAGGTTGTCTCACACAGCTCTTGCTTTCACCGTCTCACGGTCTCACCCGTCTCCTTGCCTCACAATCTCACTGTCTCATGGCTCGCCTCACATTTTTTGTTTGCAGTTCCACGTCTCACGACTTGTCTCACTTTTCTGGTTTGGCGTTTCTCGTCTCACTGGCGTTTCACGTTTCTGGTTTACACACTTTGCTGGTTTCATGACTTACGTACATTTCTGGTTTGCACGACTTGCTGGTTTCACGACTCACGTACGTTTCTGGTTTGCACACCTTGCTAGTCACATGCCTTATGCACATTTCTGGTTTTTGCTCTCACTTCACAGTTCTAGTTTTCTTCCAACCAGTGGTCTCACGTCTCACATCTCACCTATCCATTTCTCTCTCTCTTGCTATCCAGTAGGATTTCTCTCTTTTACCACCGGATTTCTCTCTCTTACTGTCCAGCCAGATTTCTCTCTCACCGTCCAATCAGATTTCTTCTGTTCTACTGATGGTCTCTCTCTCTTCGTCCACCCCTCTTTGGCCATTCCAGATTTTCTCTCCTTTTCCCTTATTTGGTCGTGCTTTCACTCTCCTTCCCGTCGACTCCTCTGTTTTGGCCGTATACCTCTTTTCTCTCTCTTCCAACAGCTGTCTCAAATTTTCTCTCTTCTCTCTCCCTGGACCTTTGTTCTTCGTTCAGCCCGGCTCGACCGTCTCCTCTTTCTCTCTCTTTCGACAATTGTTCTTTGTTCAGCCCAGCCGTCGACTATCTCCTCTCTCTCTCTCTCTCTCTCTCTCGATGGTTACACTATTCATGATAGCCACTATTCACTACGACTACTTCTTTTCTATTTTGCCGTCCCTGTTCTGCCGTTGGCTTGCTGTCGGTGTGCTTTGGCCGTATGTTGTGTTTTTCTGTTTTCTCTATTTGGCCGTCCACACACTTTTGTGTTTTGCCGTGTATTCAATTGTGTTGGCCTTACCCTAATTTTGTCTTCAATGTCTATATATACTCTCTTCCATGAAACCCTAATAGGGCTTACGCGGCAGATTTACGTTCTTGCCCTTCCATGTGGATTTACCTTCTTGCCCTTCCATATGGCTTTACTTTCTTGCCCTTCCATGTGACTTTACTTTCTTGCACACTTAAACCTAGTTGACAACAATTATAACCCATACAAGGCTGTGGGAACAATAGCTTCTCAAATAATCATCAACAAACAAGATGAAGTACCTCTCACCATTCAACCCTTTTGTTCTCATTGGCCTACACAAATCAGTATGCACAATGTCAAGCATTGCTTTAGAACTGAACTCTTTGGTCTTATATTACTTTCTGACATGTTTTCCTTTGGAGCATGCTGAGCAAACATACTCTCTCTCTCTCTCCTGAGGTCGGGAATGTCTTTGATTGTATGAGTAGTGGTCAGCTTCCTCATGTTCTTCTGTGATAAGTGTCCCAACCTCCTATGCCAGAATTGATTTTCTTCTTCTTTGGTGAGTAAACAGCTGCTTGTCTTGTCTTCATTAATCACATATAAATTTCCAGCTGTTCTCTTTTCGGTTGCAATAGTATTGCCTTCTTTACTCTTTACTTGGCAACCTATTTTTATAAATATCACTTTGTGGTCTTTATTACATAGCTGGCTGACAAATGCTAGATTATATCTGAGTCGTTCAACATGCAGAACATCTTTCAGCTTTCCTTTTCCAATATTTACTAACCCCTGACCACTGATGTTGAGTGAATCATCATTGCCAAACTTGACTTTGCCTTCTCTTGACTTGTTTAGCTTTGATAATTTACTCTTATCTCCTGTCATGTGTGAAGTGCATCCACTATCAAGGATCCAGTGCTTATCCTTGTAGTCAGCCCTTAGTGCAATTTCAACTATATTAGCTACCTCCCTTTTTGCTTTATATTCTTTCCTTTGAACTGGCTTAAAGATAGCTTTCTCCTTTTTCTCAGCTTTGACTGCACCAATTGTTTTTACTGTGCCATTGAGTGCCTTCTCTTACTTAGGGAGAAGTGTCATGCATCTCTTAACATTATGGTCATCCTATCTGCACCTTTCACACTGCTCCAAGTCTGCCAATACAGCAAACTTGTTCTTTGAAACCACTGGTTTGGGCTTCCACCAACACTCCTTGTCAGTGTTTCCTTACTTTTTACAGTATATGCAAGAACTCACAATAAGTGTTCTCCTCTAAATTTTGTATTGTCTCCCCCTGTATGTAGCATCGTACTTTCTCAAGTTAGAGACATATACTGGCCTTCTCCACCAGCAGTTACTCGCCTTATGACCCCAAACTCCACAATAAAGGTAATGACCTTGAAACTGCCTCTTCTTGGGTCTAACACAGCTTGTCTTCTTCTGTTCATCACTTGCTATGTAGGCAATGTAACTGGCTTCTTTGCTTGTGTGACTTTCATTTCCGTCACCTTCTTCTCCTTCTTCTGTTCAGCCGTAGCCCTTTGCTAGCTGACTTTCTTTTCTTCCTTCTTGTTTGCCACCCTAGGTTGCTTCTTCAGATCTTTTTTATTCTCAGCTATCTTCTTCTGAGTCACAACCTTCTCTTTCAACTTCTGTGGCACATTCTTATTTTCTTTAGCCAATGCAGTCTCAGATTGCTGTACTTTCTCTACATTCTTCTCTCCTTTTGCAGAACTTGTTTCTCCTATCATTTCAAGCTTCTGTAAGTTCTCTTTGCTACTTTTGAGTTGTTGCTGAAGTCTTAGCAACTCTTTCTCCATTTTTTCAATTTTTGAAGTCCTTGAGCCAAGCTCTACTGTAAGGTCTTCACATATTTTGATATGTTCCTCAAATCTTCTCTTCAAGTTAATATTCTCAGCCCTTATTTCATCCTTTTGACTTTCAGCTTCCTCAGACTTTTCTTCAACTTGTTTTATATGGGCCTCCAACCTTCTTATGGTTCTGCCCCTCCTGATTATCTTCTTTGAAGCTGCTTCCAACTCAGCTTCAAGATCTAGTTCTTCTTCATCAATCTCCTCTTCCTCTTCAGAGGTTGAACTACCACTTTGAGTTGATGCTGTAAAGGCCTGCTCTTCTGATGACTCTTCATCTTCCTCCTCATCAGCTTCTTTTGTCTGACTCACATAACTCTTGAATGAGCCTCTCTTCTTCCTCTGTGGGTTGGCAATCTTCTTACTGGACTTCTTTGATTTGAATGATGATCTTCTCCATCTTGAATTCTACTCATCATCACCATCCTCATCTTTATCATTAAGTTTCACTTTGCACTGAGAAGCAAAGTGTCCAGTCTGCCCACAACGATAACATCTCAAGGACAACTGTCCTTTTCCCTTCTTAAACCCCTTTTTGAATTTCCTTGTGAAGTAACCCAATACTTTACCTTCACTTTCTTCCTCCTCATCATCATCATCCTCACTGGATGATTCTTCCTCTTCTTTTATCCTCAAGTGTCTCATAGCTTTGAAAGCTACCTCCTTTGATACCTTCGATGTTGAGGAGCTCTCTGTTGACTTTATCCTCATCTCATATGCAATGAGATTGCACTGGAGATTATGCAGAGACATAGAATTGAGATCTCTACTCTCCTTTATGGCTGTTACCTTTGAGGCAAAGCTCTTAAGCAGAATTCTCATAATTTTCTTCACAATAGATGAGTCCTTCTTGTTCTTCCCATGACTTCTCAAGTCGTTTACAGCGTCAATAATCCTGGTGAAGAACTCTTGAACTGTCTCATTCTTCTACATTCTGAGAGATTCATATCTCTCCTTGAACACTTGAAGCTTAGCCTCCTTCATTCTGCCATCACCTTCATAGACTTATTGCAATTTGTCCCATATCTCGTTGGCAGATTTGCAGTCCATAACTTTAGCATACTCAGCATCTGTCAATGTTGAAATGATGACATTTGAGGCCTTCCCATTTATCTCAAACTGCCTTAACTCCTCTTGGGTTGAGTCTTTACCTTCTTTCGGAGCCACAAACCCTTTTATATGCATTTCACCACGTTCATGCCCATGGCTGCAAATACCACTTGCATTCTTGATCTCCACATATGGTAGTTGGTTCCATTGAAGATTGGAACCTTCTTGCTGTAAGTAGTGCTGGTGCTAGTACCAGCTTCCATTTCTTAGTATGCTAAACAAGTCAAACATCTAAATCCCTTCAAACTAGTACACCAAGCTGTTAAGTTTCAAACTGGTGAACCTATGCTCTGATACCAATTGAAGTTCCCGACTTCTCCCTAGAATCTACTAGTTTGTGATACTGAGAGGGGGGGTGAATCAGTATCACCACAATTCACAATTCGCAAGTGACCAACTTCAACCTCTCCTTAAAAGTGAACTCTTTCTCAGACTCGACTAAGGTAGATCTATTGCTACCTACTAATCACAATAGTCCCCAAAGACACCTTTTAGACACCTTGCCTAATAGACAATTTGAATGTCCTTCTTTAGGTCTTCATTAGGTTATGGGTTGGCTGATACTTTAACTGCATTCACAACTCAATTCAAAACACAGAACGTAAAGCAAATTAAGGACACACGAGATTTACGTAGTTCCGTCAATGTGACATACATCCACAGTGGTAGGGACTCTCCCTTACCGAGACTATCCACTATACTTGAGAATTCCAGTTACAATGGATGTCTTAATTCTCTGCTCCTTTCACTATTGTAATTACTAAGCAAGTACAATACAAAGAGTGTCACTTACTGTGTCTACCCTTCTTCTAGCTTGTCTTGCCTCTGTTGAATTGAAAGGCTGCTCTACTGCCGCTTAGAATTTCACTGCAACGCTCTCTAACCTCTCTTGAAGAAATCTGGAAATACGTTGAGTTCTTTCCAATGCTTCATCGAATTTCTTCTCTACATTGTTTCACACAACTCCTGCTTTCACCGTCTCACGGCCTCACCCGTCTCCTTGCCCCACGATCTCACTATCTCACGGTTCACCTATCCGTTTCTGTCTCTCTTGCTGACCAGCCGGATTTCTCTCTCTTACTGTCCAGCCGAATTTCTCTCTCACCATCCAGCCGAATTTCCTCTGTTCTGCCGACGGTCTTTCTCTCTTTATCCACCCCTCTTTGGCTGTTCCAAATTTTCTCTCCTTTTCCCTTACTTGGTTGTGTTTTCTCTCTCCTTCCCGTCGACTCCTCTATTCTGGCCATATACCTCTTTTCTCTCTCTTCCAATGGCTGTCTCAATTTTTCTCTCTTTCTCTCATGTTCTGCTGACCGTTGGTGTGCCGATGTGTGCCGTTTCTTTGTCGTCCACTCTCCTCTTTGGTCGTGTTAGATTTTCTCTCCTTCCCCTGTTCTGCTGTTGGCTCACTTGGTTGGCCGAATAGGACTTTGCCGTTTCGCTCTTCCAGTTTACCATCCAGTCATCCAGCCCCATCAGCTGTCTCCTCTTTTCTCTATTTTTGCCGACCTCTGTCCTTTTTCCAGCCCCTCTTTGGCCGTCTCTCCTCTTTCTCTCTCACGACCTTTGTTCTTCGTTTAGCCTGGCCATCTCCTCTTTCTCTCTCTCTCAACAATTGTTCTTCGTTCAGCCCAACCATCGACCGTCTCCTCTCTCTCTCTCTCTCTTTCTCTCTCGACGGTTGATTTCTTTGTTGTCGTCGATTTCTCTCTCCTTCTGCCGGTGGTGGTCCAATTTACTCAATTTTCTTTTTCTCTTCTTCTTCCGACGATGGTTACACCGATTTGCTCAACTTGCCAACCACTTCTTTTCTATTTTGCCGTCCCTTGTTCTGCCATTCTCTTGCCATCGGTGTGCTTTGGTGGTATGTTGTGTTTTTTTGTTTTCTTTATTTGGCCGTCCACACACTTTTGTGTTTTGTCATGTATTCAATTGTCCTTACCCTAGTTTTGTATTCCAAGGTCTTTATATACTCTCTTCCATGAAACCCTAATAGGGCTTACGTAGCGGATTTACGTTCTTGCCCTTACGCGGCGGATTTACTTTCTTGCCCTTCCATGTGGCTTTACTTTTACTTTCTTGCCCTTCCATGTGGCTTTACTTTCTTGCACACTTAAACCTAGTTGACAACAATTACAACCCATATAAGGCTGTGGGAACAACAATGAGCCTCCAACCTTCTTATGGTTCTGCCCCTTCTAATTATCTCCTTTGAAGTTGCTTCTAACTCAGCTTTAAGATTTGGTTCTTCTTTATCAATCTCCTTTTCCTCTTCAAAGGTTGAACTACCACATCGAGCTGATGCCATAAAGGCATGCTCATCTGATGATTCTACATCTTCCTCCTCATCGGCTTCTTTTGTCTAGCTCACATAACTCTTGAATGAGCCTCTCTTATTCTTCTATGGGTTAGTAGTCTTCTTGTTGGACTTCCTTGACTTGGATGATGGTCTTCTCCATTTTGAATTTTGCTCATCATCACCATCCTCATCTTCATCATCAAGTTTCACTTTGCACTGAGAAGCAAAGTGTCCAGTCTGCCCACAACGATAAGACCTCAAGGACAACTATCCTTTTCCTTTCTTAGACCCCTTTTTGAATTTTCTTGTGAAGTAAGCCAACACTTCACCTTCACTTTCTTCCTTATCATCATCATCATCCTCACTGGATGATTCTTCCTCTTCTCTAATCTTCAAGTGTCTCATAGCTTTGAAAGCTGCCTCCTTTGATAGCTTTGATGTTGAAGAGCTTTCAGTTGACTTTATTTTCATCTCATATGCAATGAGATTGCACTAGAGATCATGCAGTGACATAGAATTGACATCTCTACTCTCCTTTATGGCTGCCACCTTTAAGGCAAACCTCTCAAGCAGAATTCTCAGAATTTTCTTCACAATAGATGAGTCCTTCTTGTTCTTCCCATGACTTCTAAGGTCGTTTACAGCATCAATAACCCTAGTGAAGAACTCTTGAACTATCTCATTCTTCTGCATCCTGAGGGATTCATATCTCTCCTTGAAAACTTGAAACTTGGCCTCCTTCATTCTGCCATCATCTTCATAGACCTTTTGCAATCTGTCCCATATCTCCTTAGCAGATTTGTAATCCATAACTTTAGCATATTCAGCATCTATCAATGCTAAAATGATGACATTTAAGGCCTTCCCATTGATCTTAAACTACCTTAATTCCTCTGGGGTTGGATCTTTACCTTTTTTTGGAGGCTCAAAACCCTCTTGTACAGATTTCACCATGTTCATGCCCATGGTTGCAAATACCACCTGCATTCTCGCTTTCCACATATGGTAGTTGGTTCCATTGAAGATTGGAACCTTCTTGCTGTAAGTAGTGCTGGTGCTGGTACCGGCATCAATTTCTCAATATGCTGAACAAGCTAAAATTTCTGAAACCCTTCAAACTAGTACACCAAGCTGTTAAGCTTCAAACTGGTGAACCAGTGCTCTGATACCAATTGAAGTTCCCTATTTCACCCTAGGATCTACTAGTCTGTAATACTGAGAGGGGGTTGAATCAATATTACACCTCTTCTTTTTAATTGATAAGTGAACAACTTCAAACTCTTCTCAGAAATGAACTCTTTCTCAAATTTAACTAAGGTAGATCTATTGTTACCTACTAGTCACAATAGTCCCCAAAGTCACCTTTTAGACACCTTGCCTATTAGACGAATCGGTTGTTCTTGATTAGGTCTTCTTTTAGGTTATGGGTTTGATGATTCTTTAGCTGCGTTCACAACTCAATTCAAAACATAAAATGTAAATCCAAAGCAAAGACACAAGAGATTTATGTGGTTCCGTCAATATGACGTACTCCACGGTGGTAGAGATTCTTCCTTTACTGAAACAATGCACTATACTTGAAAACACTAGTGTGGTATTCCCTATGATTACAATGGATGTCTTAATCTTCTACTCCTTTCATTATTGCAAATACAAAGCAATCACAATACAAAGAGTGTCACTTACTGTGTCTACCCTTCTTCTAGCTTGTGTTGCCTCTGTTTGATTTGAATAGGCTGCTTCACTACCGCTTGGAAGATTACCAAAACACTCTCTAACCTCTCTTGAAAAAATCTAGAAATACGTTGAGTTCTCTCGAATGCTACACTGAATTTCTTCTCTAGGTTGTCTTACCCAACTCCTAGTCTCACCATCTCATCGTCTCACGGCCTGCACTCATGCTTCAGGTCTGCCTTTTCACGTCTCATGGCTTGCCTCACGCTACTGGTCTGCCGTTTCACGCCTCACAAACTGCCTCACGCTTCTGGTCTGTCGTTTCACATCTCTCGGCCTGCACCACGCTCCTGGTCTGCCGTTTCACGTCTTTTGGCCTGCACCACACTTCTGGTTTTGCCGATTCACGTTTCTCGGCCTGCCTCCCACTTCTAGTTTTTTTGGTTCACGTCTCTCGGCCGCCTCACGTTTTTGGTTTTTCTGGTTTGTTGTCTTCTCTTCCGAGTGGTCTCACGAATACCAGGTCTGGTCTCACCTAGTCTGGTTTCCAGGTCTGGTCTGCTCTAACGTCTCACCTTCTCTAGGTCTCATGTCCTCTCTTTCTCCAGGTCTAGTCTGCTCTAATGTCTCACCTTTTCCAGGTTTCACGTCCTCTCTTTCTCCAGGTCTAGTCTGGTTTTCCACGTTTGCTCTCCCGGTGGTGTATCGTTTTTCTCTTCTAGTCTGTATCTGTGTCCCTTTTTCTGGTGTGTGTGTGTGTGTGTTTCTGCTCTTCCAGTGGAGTCTCTCTCTTTCTTCCAATGGTGTATGTCTGGTCTGGTCTGCTCTTCCGATGGAGTCTCTCTCTCTCTCTCCCAATGGTGTATTTCTGGTTTGTGTGGGCTATTTTTCACCTTTTTCTGGTGTGTGAGTTTCTGATTTCTTCTCTACCTTACGGTGGGTGTGTGTCGCCTTTGCTCTCTCGGTGGTGAATTTCAGATTTTGCTCTCTTGGTGGTGAATTTCCCCTTGCTCTCTCGATGGTGTATTTCACTATCTTATGATGGGCTGGTTTTTCACACCTGCTCTCTCTTACTCTACCGGTTTATATACTCCCTTCTGTGCAAACCCTAGTATGGTTTACTGGAGCTGCGGCAAATTTCCCTTATTGCCCCTCCATGTGTCTTCATGCGAATTTCCTTTATTGTCCCTCCATGTGACTTCATATTACTGTTCCATACAAAATTAGCATTATCCTCCTTCTTAATTTATTTTTCTTGCTCTTTTCTTTCTACTGAAAACTCATCCCTTGAATGCTTGAATGAACCACTTCTACTTGTACACTTAAATCTGGTTGACAACAATTACAACCCATATAAGACTGTGGAAACATCACTTATAAGAACCAAATTGTTATTTTTTAAAGAATGTTTTAAATTTGTAAAAACTCAAAAAGTTCATGATTTATTTCAATATTAACCTTTTAAAAAATCATTTTCTCACCCTAAGCAAGAATTTTACGTCTACAATTATTTCTTTTTCTTTGACTTCTCATCCTAGCTTTTTCCTTAATAGTTATATCATTAAAAGAGATATATTTATTTTCAACATTAGGAACTTACACTTCATCCTTGACATCTTTAATAACCTTTTCAAATTATATCAGATTTTATATCATTACCACTACTAACTAAACTTTTTGTCTTTGTATGCAAAAAAGTAATTTTCACATTGGCTCTAAATGATCTTAACTCTTTATCACATGGTCAATCAACTAGTTTAAGACTACCACATAATTAGCTTCCTTCTCTGATTTAACACATTCCTCAACTACACGAATCTCCTTATACTCACCATTGTCACCTACATTAGGTCCCTCTAATGCTTTAAACCTAGAATCTATCTTTTTTATCAAGGTTTTTCTGAATTACATAATTCCCCCTCAACATGTTTAGCAACTTCATTAACCTTATTTGCATGCTTATTATTGGCTTCTTATTGACAACATGGTCAACATTCTTAACTTATTCCATATTTAACTTCTTCTTTGGTCCCTTATAGTTTAACCTTACTCATAAACATTCTAAAGTTTAGGACCCCAATTCTCACCTTCAACACCCAAATTTGGTCCTTCATCAACCATATTTTAACCTTCAACACACATTTTCAACTAAATCACCCATAATATTAGGCAATTAATTCCTATGACTTGATTTATATGCTAACCACCTATATGATCAACATTTTATGGCTCCAAGCAATTAAATTCTATGGAGTCATTGTAAGTTGGGGCAACAACTTCCTCTATATACACCTCACCAATAGATTCCTCGTTGGCTTGCAATAAATAACGTTTTACCATAAGTTTTTTTATCCTATGCTCTAAATATATGGGAATTATATAATGTTTAGTAAGTAAGATAATTATATAAATTACACTTTCTTTGCTTTACATCAATGTCAAAGGTCCTTAAATGACCTAACTTTTCTTAAAACCTTAAATAAATCCTTTGCATATTTAATAACCAATTAATTTTTTGACAATTGTTCTAACTTTTATTGTTAGATAGTCTATCAATATTAACATAAACCAAAATATTTGATTGACTCCTCGTATCTAAACCTAGGTTACTTAACCAACTTATCACTATAAAATATCTTAAGGCTAACTTAGTACATAATTCCTTATTTACACACAAGCAACAAACTTTTCAAATTTCTACCCTAAAGCCCAACAAACTTTAGTTTCATTTAAACATTATTTTACCATGAAACCCTAATTTGAATAACTTTTCAAATTTTTAAATATCAAAGCTTAATTTGAATAACCCTTGTATGACCAAATTCAAAAAAATCTTAAATTTTCAAATTTGGATAATTAAGAATGCTAAAAAACTCTAATTTATTAATTTAATGTAATATTAAAATTATAATAAGAATAATTTACAATTAGCAAAAATATAATTATTTTTAGTCATAATTTTGTTGAATATTTCAAGTTTATTATTTAAAAATCTTAATTTCATAACTTAGAGTATATACTTGCCTAATTATAAATAGAACTAATTTTGACTCAAAAAATATATTATAAGCATAAAGAATAGAAATTGCCATATACCTTTTGTGAAACAAATCAGTGCTGGTCCAAGTAGTTACTTTTGTTAAGGATAAAAGGACAAGTGAATTTGGTGGGATCAGATGATTTTAACTAGTAGGAAAAAACAAAGTAAGAAAATAAAAAGTGAGTTTGAAGACCAAAAGTCTCATTAAAGAATTAAGGCAAACTCTTGATTACCTAATAAGACAAAATAAACCAAAAACTTTTAGAGCACGAGAACCAAAGCAAAAAAGAGAGAGAGAGATGGTGAGGGTTTCTTTAAAATTAAGGCTTGGAAAAAGAATCCTTTTAGCAAAAAGGTTTCTTTAAAAATTTAGAATGACATAAAAAAATAATTTCTTTTTTAAAAAATTTACATTTAAGAAAAAAAATGACATGGCATCCTAGTTAGTCCTAGTTAGTTTAGGTTTTGTAAGTGGTTAATAAGGATATACTACGTAGTATGGGTTAATGTATGACTAATAGAAAAGGGTTTTTTCAATCACAACATTATGGTGGTGGATCAATTTAAAAAATATATATATAAAAGGCATAATTCAAAAAACACATAAATAAAAGGGATCAATTATTGATTTTTGTCCTTTCCTTTTCATTAGATTATGTTTATGCTAGTTAAACTCAACGTATTTCTCAATTGTAAAAGCAAAGACAATTGCAATCAACATGAATCATATAATACAAATGAATGTCTAATAGAATAAATTAAATTCATTCAACAACCTTGAAATTCATTATGTCACCATGCTTAAAAAACTTGGTATATTTGTCTTCATATAATTATTCATAACTTTATTCTAACCATTCATCTATGTATTGAGAAGATTAAAAAATATATATAAGTTATTTTTTGGTTATATATACATTTGTAGTTTTAGAGATAACAGAATCTTAAAAAGCATAACAAACAAGTTCTATATTGGTTGCAAAACATAATAACTCCTAGAATAATATTGTGCCTCTTTAAGAACTCACTAATTAAACTTTTGTCATACTAATAATAATAGCTTCATTTAGCTATTTATTATGCAAGATATGATTCTTATCTTTTATGATATTGCTTTTAATATGCTCATAAATTTTCCTTTGTATGTCATTAATACACAATGGTTGACACTTTAGGGAGGCTACTGACTATGGTCACTGATATAAAATTTTTTTTACTAATTAAGAAAAAAAATTCATGATAGTTTTAACATACCTTATACTAGTTTAAAGCTTATATTCTTACACCCTTTCTAAATATGGTTAAAACATTTATCTTGTTCCATTCTTAAAAAATATAATTGAATAATTGTCTAAGTTTTCTTTTTAAGCACATCCTACCCTTTAAAATTAATCAAAAATTTCCATCGCGATCACGTATAAATAGTTTTAACTACCACTTATGTTTGAAGTGTATATAGCATTACCTAAAGGATAGATTCTATTATCATGGATAATCAACCAATGCAACAAGTTATGATGCTTATTTTTCTAAGATACAATAGACATTCTCATTAGTATGTACTTTAAGTGACAGAACAGTTCAATTTTTTCATTAACCCAACATTATAAGCCTTTTTCAAGGTGAAGACTAAAAGAGAATTCACTAAAATATCCCACTTGGAAAAGGAATGGATAATCACTCTTATAGTATGTCTAATTTTATTACTTATAAGTAGAGATTATGTAGTTAAAGATAATAGTGTGTAACGATTAATAAATAAACACATACAATGGCTTGTTTAATTGTTATAAATAACTAGTGCTATGGTTATATAATAATTAATTGTTGTAATTAGCCTTTAAAATCAATCCACAACATTCTTTTGCTATTTCAAAAAGTTACTTCTATTTTATTGATCAATGAGAACATAATAAATTATTTTTATATTTTTTAAGCTATGAACAAAAAATTAAGATGTACATGCTTTGATATTCAAAGGTATGGTGAAATAAAATTTTTATGGATTATAATTTTTTTATAAACATCAGTGAACTTGCTACTATGTTAAATTTTCTAAGATCATGTTATTTAATACAATTTAGTTTTGTTAAGGCTTGTGCTTACATGTTTTTTTCATAAAAGTTTTAAAAATTTTGCCTAAAATGTCATATGAGAAATCCCTTATTAGTAGTAATAATTTTTTCTCATATAATTGAATCTATTAAATGTATATTCTAATAAACACACCATCTATCAAAAGATATAAAATTCATTAAAAGTATGATTTAATCTCACTCACTAGAATCATTGCATTATCTACACTATAGGAAAGGATTGATATTAGGATTTCAAATATAGGTATATAATTGAAAGTCTCACATTAAAAAGGAGGGAGAAAGAAAAATAATTACGTTATGAGTAAAGAGGACCTATAAACCCAATGCCTTTTGAAAAATAATGGTGCATCCATAAAACACACTCACTAATGAATTTTCTAGTCGGATTCTTTCCTTTATAAAACAAAAGAAACGTGATCCTTGTAAGATGATAGTTCTCCTTCAAATATAAGAAGACTCAAAACAAACCAAATTCATGTAGGATATTAAATAAAGAGAGGTAAAGCATACAAAAGCTAACTAATAACAAGAACTTACATCCTATGATGGGAATCTAAAGAAATTCAATTTAGTAGTAGACAAAGCATATGATTATATTTAGGCACATGCATATGAATATAACTATTGTTACACCCATAAGAGTTTATACATAACATTGGCATTTATCTCAATTTATGTCCTTTGTTACACATTATAAGAATTATGAAACTCCAAAATAAATCACATAAGGGCTTATTTTAAAAACCCAATGTCATTTGTTTAATAAGATATGCGCATTAATGTCTACTAATGTTCGAAGAAATTTTATAAGTTATCCATACAAAGGATATTACCCATAGATAATATCCATTAATATATAGGTTTTTATCTAATGTATTCATATCATATTGGCTACAATTGATATATATGCAATGCAACACATTACAAAGGTGTAAACATTAGTTTATAACATCTACATGCATGCACAAAATTAGTAAAAAGCGCTTTCTTTCTTACTTTGACATCTATTTCTACCATGCAACCCACATAAAACATCTATGATGGGATTAGTACTCACAATTTTTACTTTCAAAAATTGGATTCCCATATTTTACATCAATTTATATTGTTAGTTCTGGCAATAATGTTCATAATGAGATTGGCTAGTTGATGAATAAAAACTATTGGATCAAGTCCACAATCCATTAAATATTTGGCCCTTTTCACTATTTATTTAAAGTTTCATGCTTCATATCCAAAACACATCTACCTATAATTCTTAAAATTTTGAATATGAAAAGTGCAATAGTTATCATCTCTATTCAAGATGTATGTAACTAGCACCAAATTCCATAATTATAGAGAATAAACTTTCTCTATATTGAATGACTTTTGAATAAACTATAAATTGGAACCAAATAATGATAAAAGATTGATTTTATATAAATATAGTCAATGTGCCATGACTTTAAACACAAATTGAGCTTTAATAATCAAAAGAAAAATCCTTGTGTGTGTGTGTGTATGTGTGGAATAATAGTACATGTAAATATCTAAGTGAAATTATTGAATTATTTTACTCACATGAATTACTCCAATTGACTATAGAAACATATAATTCTACTAAAGGAATCATTAAAGTTATTCTCAATAAACTTGGTAAGAAATGCCACTTTTTCCTTTACCAATAAAAAGAGCCTACCCGTTATTTTAACTTTTCCTTCAAAGTTTTGGCTTATTACCAATACTTACATATGCCTAAAATTAGTAATAGCTTAATAGTCAAATATGAACTTGTCCTTTAGCATTTATCCCCCATCTAAAATTTTGAAGAATTTCATGTACAATGAAAATTCTATCTTTAAGATTATTGGAAAATAATGAACAAAAATATATAAAAATATGATTGTAACAAATTAAACAAAAAAAAATATTACATCTAAAATATACATAGCATTATACTTAATAAAAGTTAGTACAATATATTACGGTGATAATTTTTTAAGTATATAATAAATACTTCTCTTAATATGTATTTCATTATTGAGGTGAAAGATTACCTCTACCTTTTAATTAATTTAACATCATAAACCTTTTTAAAGGCAAAGATTGAGAAAGAACTTGCAAAAAGAAATTATGGCTTAGAAGAAGAAAGGATGGTCACTTTTATAATATGTATAATTTTATTTCTCATAAGTAGAAATTATATCATTAAAGTTAATGGTTTGTAATAATTACTAAAATAAACACTAATGAATAGTTTAATTGTCATAAATGGTTAGTTTAACAATTATATATTTGTTAATTATGGTAATTTGCTTTTAAAATACATTGATTCATAAATGCAACTCTAATTGATGAACACATGGACTCAAACTTAATTCCTACCAATTCCTTTAGTTTCATTTACTTTTTGTGTGTCCATCCCATTTTATCACTTACATTGTAATCATTAAATATTAGAGGTTCATGCTTGAAACTAACAAAATCAATCAAGTCATAAGATAATGCTTAAACTTTGTCCAAATTCTAATTTTTTTAAAAAGTACAAACCTAGGATTTTATAGTCAATAATTATTGTTGTTCCCACAATCTTATATGGGTTGTAATTGTTGTCAAATAAGTTAAAGTGTGCAAGAAAGTAAAGCCACATGGAAGGACAAAACAGTAAATTCGCCGTGTAAGGGCAAGAACGTCAATCCGTCACGTAAGCCCTATTAGGGTTTCACGGAAGAGAATATATAAAGACCTTAGAAGACAAAATTAGGTCAAAGACCAACACAATTGAATACACAGCAAAAAGAAAAGGAGCATGGCAAAGAAAAATCCAATGGCCAAATAGGAGAAGGAGAGAAAAACCATATACGGCCAAGTAAAGGGTGGAGAAAAAGAAAAACCCAACCTTGGGAGAGAGAGAAAGTGGAGAACGGCTGAGTGAAAAGGAACGGACGACAACAAAATATATAGTCTAGAGAGAGAGAGAGAGCAAATAAGGTAGCCGTCGACGGGAAGAAGAAGGGTGAGTTAGAAATTGATTTTTGGAACGACAAACCTAGAGCAACCAGCCAACCAAGGTGATCACTTGGCAAAACCCTACAAGACGAAGAACACCACCGAAAAGGAAGAGAGAGTCTGTCCAACACAAGAGACAACCAGCAAAACACAAAAATGTGTGGACGGCCAAGTAGAGAAAACAGAAAAACACAACATATGGCCAAAGCACACCGACGGCAAGAGAACGGCAGAACAGGGGATGGCTTGAGCAAATCGATGTAGTCATCGAGTGAATAGCAGTCGTCAAGTGAACAATAACCGTCGAGTGAACAATAGCCGTCGTGAATAGTGAAGTCGTCGGACGAAGAGAGAGAAAAGCCGTCGTTGGAGATAGGAGAGAAATGGACATAACGGCTAGACGATCGGCGAGGAGACAACACGACACACGACAACCCTACAGCATCGGTAGAAAAGAGAGACGATCGAAACGGCTAGTGAAGGGGGGCGACAGCAAAACGATACGGAAGAGAGAGAGAACTGTCGGCAAAAACAGAACCATCAAGAAAGAGAAAAAGGAGACGGCTAAAGGAGAGCTGAACGAAGAACAATCGTCAAGAGAGAGAGAGAAAGGGGAGACAGCCGAAAAAGTGAGCAGAACGGCAAAAATAGACAACCGGCGGAAACCCAAGAACGGCCAAATCAAAGTCGATTGGAAGGAGAGAGAAAACACGACCAAATAAGGGAAAAGGAAAGAAAATCTGGAACGGCCAAAGAGGGGTGGACGAAGAGAGAGAAATTCGGTGGTAAGAGAGAGATCCGGCAGGACGGAGAGATAAATCCGGCGGTAAGAGATAGAAATCCGGCAATAAGAGAGAGAAATCTGGCTAGACAGCAAGAGAGAGAGAAATGGACAGGCGAGCCGTGAGACAGTAAGATCGTGAGACAAGGAGACGGGTGAGACCATAAGACGGTGAAAGCAGGAATTGTGTGAGACAACGTAGAGAAGGAATTCGGCGAAGCATTGAACTCAACGTATTTCCAGACTTCTTCAAGAGAGGTTAGAGAGTGTGGTGAACTTCTAAGCGATAGTGGAGCAACCTTTCAATTCAACAGAGGCAAGACAAGCTAGAAGAAGGATAGACACAGTAAGTGACACTCTTTGTATTATACTTACTTAGTAATTGCAATAGTGAAAGGAGCAGAGAATTAAAGACATCCATTGTAACCTATATTCACAAGTATAGTGGATAGTCTCGATAGAGGGAGAGTCCCTACCACCGTGGATGTACGTCACGTTGACGGAACCACGTAAATCTCATGTGTCCTTAATTTGCTTTACGTTCTATGTTTTGAATTGAGTTGTAAACGTAGCTAAAGTATCAGCCAACCCATAACCTAACGAAGACATAAACAAGAACATTCGTATTGTCTATTAGGCAAGGTGTCTGAAAGGTGACTTTGGGGACTATTGTGATTAGTAGGTAGCAATAGATCTACCTTAGTCAAGTCTAAGAAAGAGTTCGCTTTTAAGAAGATATTGAAGTTGTTCACTTACCTGTGAATTGCGAATTGTGGTGATACTGATTCACCCCCCTCTCAGTATCACAAACTAGTAAATCCTAAGGAAAAGTCAGGAACTTCAATTATACTAAATCATTGTTAACATAGCATTGAATGAGAAGCATCCTTTTGGATTACCTACTTTTGTACAAAATAGAATTCCATACTTAAACTAAGGCATACAAATGTTACTATAAAATTAATTTACAAAATGAAAAAAAATAATCTTCATAATATTGGCTAAAATAGAATCTCATTTATAGTTTACTAATTTATTAAAATAAAAATTCTATAACTATTTAAGTCATGAAAAGAACATATTTGACCTTAAATAATTTCTTTGTTTAAATTACTATATAAAAACTAATATTGAATGCACATATATTGCTAGTGCAAAATTTGTAATCATTTATATGCCAAATAATTCACCTTTTTAATTGTCTTTGGTTGATTACTAATTACAAAATAACTCGTGGTATAATATAAAAGGTACAAATTTGGTATATTTTCATACTTGTAGTCATTCTTTGGCTAGCTGAATAAATAAATATAAATATTCTTCTAATATAAAAGGGGTATAAATGACCTCAATTTTATTCAAAATTAGGTCAAGATATGATGCAGAAAACCCCAAAAAGACGCGGCTTAGGGACCCAACGCACACAAGGAATCAAAGAACAACCAGGAAAGCTAAACAAGAGTTTAATATCACAAACCCTAGACCCACCCTTTGAAGGAACACAAATCTAGGGTATTTAAGAAGGATATGGACACCACACTCCAGAAAAGAAAAGAATTAGGAGTGATAAGTCGATTGGAACGTCACAAGAAGAAGTACCTCTTGATAAGTTCTTTAGTTCTTAAAAGAACTGAGGGAGAAAAAACCCTTGCTTTCTATTTCACTCAAAGTTGTCTAATCTTCAAAAGCTTACAAGGGGTAACTATTTATAGGCTAAGATAGCAATCCTAAAAAGGCACAAATTCCTACTTAGGACAAATCCTTATTTTGGAGGAATTCCTAACTATAAACAAATTCCAACATAGACAATAAACTCCTATTTAGGAGTGAATGCTATTACTTGATCTGACCATTAAGTATTCCAATTATATTAATTAGGCCTAGACTCTTTGTCAAATTTAAATTTGCACAATTTGAAGCTTGGTTGGCCTGAATGTTCTCAATCAGCCCATTTAGTGTTTCTTCAATCTTTTTGGCTCTAGCTCGTGTTATTGGGCCTTCTGGGATATGCAATGGACCTCTTGCATCCATTGAAGCCTTCCACCCATCATCTCTACGGTTCTCATCATTCCCCTTCTCTTCAAAAGGATTCGTCCCTGAATCATCACCTACATCAAAATGGGAAAGATCAAAAATGTTAAATATTGCACTTACATTATACTCACCAGGAAGGTTTAACTTATAAGCATTGTCATTAATTCGTGCTACAACTTGAAAGGGACTATCTCCTCTAGGTTGTAGCTTTAAACGCCTTTGAGCTGGGAACCGTTCCTTGCATATATGCACTCAAACCCAATCACCAGGTTTAAACACCACCTTTTTTCGTCCTTTGTTGACATAGGATACATGTTGCTCAGTTCGTTTTTCAATATGTTATCACACCTTTTCATGCAATTTTTTTATCATGTCAGCCTTGCGTTCACCATTTAAGCTGGCATACTCATTGACAGGTATAGGTACCAAATCCAAAGGAGTCAACGAATTAAAACCATATACAATTTCAAATGGAGAGTAACTAGTAGTAGAATAAACACTCCTATTATATACAAACTCGACATGTGGTAAACAATCCTCCAATGTTTTCAAATTGATTCGAATAATAGCACACAAAAGAGTAGAAAGAGTTCGATTAACTATCTTAGTCTGCCCATTAGTTTGTGGATGACAAGTAGTTGAAAACAATAACTTAGTACCTAACTTACCCCACAAAGTCTTCCAAAAGTAGCTTAAGAACTTTGTATCCCAGTCTGAAACAATACTTTGTGGCATGCCATGCAAATGTACTACTTCTCTAAAGAATAAATCAACCACGTTGTTTGCATCATCAGTTTTATGACATGGGATGAAATGGGTCATCTTTGAAAATCTATCAACAACAAAAAAATATAGAATCCCTACCCCTTTTTGTTTGTGGCAATCCTAGTACAAAGTCTATAGATAAATCAACCCAAGGATGGCTAGGTATAGGTAAAGGGGTATACAAGCCATAGGGTAAAACTCTAGATTTAGCTTGTTTGCATGTTCTGCATTTCTCACATATCCTCTCAACATCTTGTTTCATACGTGGCCAAAAGAAACGTTTATTTAGGACATCTAGGGTTTTCCTAACTCTGAAATGACCCATTAGACCACCCTCACGAGCTTGTCTTACAACCAACTCCCTCAAAGAACTCATAGGCATGCATAAACAATTTTCCCTAAATAAGAAACCCTTATGCCTATAAAACTTCTCAAAGGCTGACGCCTTACATGCTCCATACACATTAGCAAAGTCAGGATCATTCACATATAAATCCTTAATATGTTCAAATCCTAATAAGTTTGCAGTAAGTGTAGAGATAAGGGCATACCTATGAGATAATGCATCAACTACCACATTTTCCTTACCTTATTTATATTGGATGATGTAGGGAAAGGTCTCAATGAATTCAATCCACTTGGCATGTCTTTCCTTGTCCCTTCAAGTGCTTTAAAGATTCATGGTCAATATGGATTACAAACTCCTTGGGCCAAAGGTAATGTTGCCATGTCTCCAAAGCCTGTACCAATGCATACATCTCTTTATCATAAGTAGGATAATTAAGGCTTGCTCCACTTAGCTTTTCACTAAAGTAAGCAATTGGGCACCTTTCCTACATCAAAACAGCTCTAATGCCAATACCTTAAGCATCACACTTAATCTCGAAAGCTTTTGCAAAGTTAGGTAAAGCAAGTAAGGGTGCAGAACTTAATTTTTCCTTGATGCAATTAAAAGCCTTGTCTTGGTCACTATCCCACCTAAAACTCATGTTCTTTTTTATAAGCTCAATGAGTGGTGTAGCAATGGTGCTAAAATCTTTAACAAAGCGTCTATAGAAACTAGCTAGACCATGAAAGCTACGCACGTCATTAGTTAACTTAGGTGTAGGTCAATTACAAATTGCCTTAACTTTTTCCTTATCAACCTCAACACCTTTAGCACTGACAACATAGCCAAGAAATATGATTTGATTAGTACAAAAAGAACATTTATGTAAGTTAGCATACAATTTGTCAAAACACAAAACACTTACAATAAAACGTAAATGATCAAGATGATCTTTTAAGGTTTTACTATAAACCAAAATATCATCAAAATACACAACTACAAATTTACTAATGAATGCACGCAAAACATGATTCATTAGTCGCATAAAAGTGCTTGGTGCATTAGTGAGACCAAATGGTATAACAAGTCATTCATACAAACCGTACTTAGTTTTGAAAACTGTTTTCCACTCATCTCCCTCTCTCATCCTAATTTGATGATATCCACTTTTCAAATCAATCTTAGAAAAGACACATGAACCATGCAATTCATCTAACATGTCATCTAATCGAGATATGGGCTAACGATACTTTATTGTGATTTTATTGATTGCTCGACAATCAACATACATCCTCCAGTCCCATCTTTTTTGGGTACAAGTAGGATAGGAACAGCACACAGACTCATGCTTTCCCTTACATAACCTTTGGAAATAAGCTCCTTAACCTGCCTTTAAAGCTTTTTTGTCTCCTCAGGATTACTCTTATATGCTGGTCGGTTAGGGATGGATGCACCTGGAATGAAATCAATTTGATACTCAATTCCTTTATTAGGTGGCAATCCACTTGGGACATCATCAGGTAATACGTCTTTAAATTCCTACAATAGAGCAACAACAACACTAGGCAAACATGGGTTAAACTTGTTAGTGTTAAAATAAGTCTCCTTGTACAAAAGTACAATTATGAGCTGTTTGGCATAGAATGCTCTTTTGACATCACTTTCTTTTACATAGAGACTTTCTCTTTTCTTCTCTATCTCTTGTGTCCTCATGTTTTCTCCTCTCTTTTCTCTTTTATCAATCTCTCTTTTCTATTCACTCTCATTTTTAATCCTCAATTGATCCTCATAAGCTTGTTGAGGTGATAATGGTACAAGAGTGATAGGTTTTTCATTCATTACAAAGGAGTATCAATTCTTGAAGCCATCATGCATAACTTGCCTGTCAAATTGGCATGGTCTTCCTAATAGAATGTGGCCCACATGCATAGGTACAGCATCACATAAAACTTCATCATGGTACCTTTCAATAAAAAATGATATGAGCACTTGCTTACTTCATCACTCTCATTCAACCATTAAAGCTTATATGGCCTAGGATGCTTCATAGTAGGTAAATTCAGCTTCTCAACCATAGTTGTGCTAGCAACATTAGTGCAACTCCCACCATCAATAATCATACTACATACCTTATCTTTGATGAGACACCTTGTCTGAAAGATGTTATCTCATTACACCTCATTTTCTTCCTTTACTTGCATATTCAATGCTCGCCTTGTAACGAAAGCTACTTCGTTAACCGGATACTCCTCTCCATCACTTTCACCCTCTAATGATGGCACAGAATCATCATTCGATGCACTTTCAATTTCAACATCACCGTTACTTCTCAAGATCATTGCATGCTTATTTGGACATTGAGATGCAAAGTGACCCCTGCCTAAACACTTAAAACATTTAACATCTCTATTTCTACTCAGTTGGGGTTCAAATTTACCTATCTCCTTGCTAGAACCCACATTCTTCTGCTTAGATAGCTCAACTTTGGACTTGTAATTGGTCATCTCGTCCCTTTTACTCCAATTTGGCTTTAAAGATAAGGTAGAACCTAAATTCTGCCCAAACTATGTGGAGTCCTTTTGTTTAAGTTGCCTTTCAACTTTCATTGCCATGTGCACCATGTCTTCTAATTCCACATAGTGTTGCAATTCAACCACATTTGCTATGTCCTTATTTAGCCCTTGCAGAAATCGAGCCATAGTTGCCTCTCTATCTTCTTCTACATTGGCCCTAATCATGGTAATCTCCATCTCCTTGTGGTAATCCTCCACACTTTTAGTGCCTTAAGTGAGCCCTTGTAGCCTTTGGTACAACTCCCTGTAATAGTGATTAGGGACAAACCTCCTTCTCATGATAGCCTTCATCTCCTCCCATTTATCAATAGGCCACTCATGATTCCTTCTTCTAGTCAAAACAAGTTGATCCCACCAAATAATAGCATAATTAGTAAATTGAACTATAGCAAGCTTTACCTTGTTCTCCTCGAAATAGTTGAGGCAATCAAAGACCAATTCAACCTTCTTCTCCCATTTTAGGTATGCATCAGGATCATTTTTACCTAGGAATGGAGGAATTGCCATTTTAATACTGCCCAAATTATGGCCATAAGTGCCTTGCCTCCCGAATTCTCTTCGATCCCTTCTATTGTTAATAGTTTTAACCACAATAGTTTGATCATCAAATTCATCATCTTCTACATCATCTTCATGGTCATAGGCACGTCTCAACTGCCTTCTTGCTTTAGGAGCCTCATATTCCCCATGTCTCCTTTGCAACTCTACTATTGTATTAGCTTACTCCTCCATCCTCTCTCTCATATCATCAAATTTCGTATTCATGCGCTCAAATTGTTATTGCATAGTTTTGATCATGAAGGACACATCACCAGCTCCCTCCTGAGTTGCACCTTTGTCTTTGGACGTCATAGTATTACTTCTACATAAAACAAATAGGATACCTCACAGAACACTCCCTCACGTGTGTCACTCAAAAGATGGCATCACACTCCCTCGTGTTTACACTCTTTATGGCTTTTCCTTTATATGAACTTTCACTCTTACCTTTTACCACTCAGATTTTCCCTTTCAGCTCTATAAAGAACTAAACAACGTAAATCAAGGCTATTGATTTTGAACAGAATAAGATAAATGACATAGAATTGAACAAATTGGAGAACAAGGAATCAAAAACGAAAAAGGATGTCAAGACAAATGGATTTAATGAACTAAACTCACAAAAATCAGGATAAGGGTAGTATAACCTAGAGGACAAACTTGGGTAACAAAATAGGAAAATAGATGGTAAAATTGGAGTTGAGTAAGAAAACTTTATTATTATTATAGCCAATATGACCAAACTGTTAACCTTATCAATAACTTGAATTTGATGTTTTCTTTCTTTTGTTCTTCTTCCTTCCTTTTTCTTCTTTTTTTTTCTTTTTTTTTCTTTTTTTTTCTCGACACAACACAATAGTAGAATACTTAAACACAGGAATTGGAATTGAAATTAGTATGTTTATGAGCTTAAACAAACAAGCAAAGAGAGAAGGATTGCAAACAAATAGATTTGTGCATTTGAATGGTAATGCACATAATATACAAACTAAATAGAAATAAATAAATCACAAGGTAGAAAATTGAAGAGTGAGTGGATTCAACCTAATTTAGAACTAGGCTCTGATACCAATTGATGCGGAAAACCCCAAAAAGATGTGGCTTAGGGACCCAACGCACACAAGGAATCAAAGAACAACCAGAAAAGCTAAACCAGAGTTTAATATCACAAACCCTAGACCCACCCTTCGAAGGAACACGAACCTAGGGTATTTAAGGAGGATATGGATGCCATACTCCAAAAAAGAAAAGAATTGGGAGTGATAAGTCAATTGGAATGCCACAAGAAGAAGTACCTCATGATAAGTTTTTTAGTTCTTAAAAGAACTGAGGGAGAAAAAACCCTTGCTTTCTATATCACTCAAAGATGTTTGATCTTCCAAAGCTTACAAGGGGTGCCTATTTATAGGCTAAGATAGCAATCTTAAAGAGGCACAAATTCCTACTTAGGACAAATCCTTATTTTCGAGGAATTCCTAACTATAGACAAATTCCGACATAGACATAAACTCCTATTTAGGAGTGAATGCTATTACTTATTGAAGTTCCTGACTTCACCCTAGGATCTACTAGTTTGTGATACTGAGAGGGGGGATGAATCAGTATCACCACAATTTGCAATTCGTAGGTAAGTGAACAACTTCAACCTCTTCTTAAAAATGAACTCTTTCTCAGATTCGACTAAGGTAGATCTATTGCTACCTACTAATCACAATAGTCTCCAAAGTCACCTTTCAAACACCTTGCCTATTAGGTTTTCATTAGGCTATGGGTTGGCTGATACTTTTGCTGCGTTCACACAACTCAATTCAAAACATAGAACGTAAAACAAAGTAAGAACACACGAGATTTACGTGATTTCGTCAACGTGATGTACATCCATGGTGGTAGGGACTCTCCCTTACCGAGACTATCCACTATACTTGAGAATTCCAGTTACAATGGATGCCTCAATCCTCTGCTCCTTTCACTATTGCAATTACTAAGCAAGTACAATACAAAGAGTGTCACTTACTGTGTCTACCCTTCTTCTAGCTTGTCTTGCCTCTGTTGAATTGAAAGACTGCTTCATTGCCACTTAGAAGTTCACCACAACGCTCTCTAACCACTCTTGAAGAAATCTGGAAATACATTGAGTTCTTTCCAATGCTTCGCCAAATTCTTCTCTGGGTTGTCTCACACAGCTCCTACTTTTACTGTCTCACGGTCTCACCCGTCTCCTTGTCTCACGGCTCACCTCACATTTCTGGTTTGTCGTTCCATGTCTCATGGCCTGCCTCACGTTTCTAGTTTGGCGTTACACGTCTCACGCACGTTTCTAGTTTGCACCCTTTGCTAGTCACACACCTCATGCACGCTTCTAATTTGGCATTTCACGTCTCACGTACGTTTCTTGTTTGCACACCTTGTTGGTCACACGCCTTAATACCGTTTCTAGTTTGCACTTGTCCGTTTTACACCTTCGGACAACTTGGTTTGCTCTCCCGGTGGTCTCCTCTTTCACGGTTTCTCCTCTCTTCCCTTACGGACGGTGTGCTGTCTTCTCTTACGTGAGTCACATGGTTTTCTCCAGCCATCACACCTCTTTGCCATGTGTTCTTCCTTGCCATCCAGCCTTGCTTTGGCCGTTCTCCTCCTTGCTTGGCCCTCCACCCCTTTGCCGTTGGTTGTGTTTGGCCATGTAGATTGGTTTAGATGTTTACCTTGTTTGGTCGTGTAGGTTGGTTTGGACATTCACCTTTGGCCGTGTAGATTGGTTTGGACGTTCACCTTTGGTTGGCCAGTTGTCTCCCTTTGGCTGTCCCTTTGTGTTTTGTCGTCCAGCTCTTGCTGTCCAGTCGTTCCTCCCTTGTTTTCTCTCTTTGGCTGGTCACCCTAGCTTGACATGTAGCTTGTGTTTGGCTGGTTGTCTTCTTGCTTGGACAGTTCCTCCTTTGTGTTTGGCTAGTTGTCTCCTTGCTTGGACGTCTCTTCTCTTTAGACGTGTCGGATTTTCTCTCCTTCCCCTGTTCTGTCATCGACTCACTTGGTTGGCCGAATAGGATTTTGTCGTTTTGCTCTTCCGGTCTGCCGTCCAGTCGTCTAGCCCCCTTCAGCCGTTTTGTGTTTTCTCTCCTTTGTTGACGGGTCTGTTTTTGCTTTTCCGTATCGTTCTGTCGTCATCCCCCTTTGCCATCCGTTTTCTCTCTCTTTGGTTGTATATTTTCACCGTCCACCCCTACTTTGGCCGTATCTATTCTGTTTTTCTTTTTGGTCATTTAGGTTTTCTCTTTGCCGTCCACCCCTCACTTCTTTTTGTCATGTACCACTTTGGCCGGTTCCTCTATTTTCTCGTGTTAGTTTTGTCGTGCTGGTTTTCTCTCTTCCAGCCGTTGGTGTTTTGTGTTTTGGTTTTCTCTCTCTTGTGTTTTGCCGTGTATTCAATTGTGTTGGTCTTACCCTAGTTTTGTCTTCCAAGGTCTTTATATACTCTCTTCCATGAAACCCTAATAGGGCTTACTTGCGGCAAATTTACTGTCTTGCCCTTCCATGTAGCTTTACTTTCTTGCACACTTAAACCTAGTTGACAACAATTACAACCCATACAAGGTTGTGGGAACAACAATCTCCCCCTTTGTAATTGTTGGCAACACTCATAACAAAAGCCACTATGCAGCAGTTTCAACTCATAAATATGCACTCCCCCTTTTTTAACAGCTCTCCCTGCACTGTTGCTTCTCTCCCCCTTTGCCAACCAATTACAAATCTGAAAAACTCGCAAAGTGGAGATGGAGGATTCACCTGAACTTCAGTCTTGAGGAGGCATTTGCACAGATAGACTCAATCTATGCTTTTCACACAGCTCTGTAGACAGAGGTTTAGTTAGAATATCGGAGATTTGATCTTTAGTACGGACATACTCTAACTGAATTGTGCCCTCTTCCACTTTATCCTTTATAAAGTGATATCGGATGTCAATATGCTTGCTCCTTGAATGTTGAACCGGATTCTTGCTGAGATCAATAGCACTTTGATTATCACAAAGTACACTCACTAGTAGCTTCACTTCAACACTCAAATCTGCCAATTGTCTTTGCATCCATATCACCTATTTTCCTTTAGAGCATGCTAAGCAAACATACTCCCTCTGTCTCTTGAGGTCTGGAATGCCTTTGATTACATGAGTAGTGGTCAGCTTCCTCATGTTCTTTTGTGTTAAGTGTCCCAGCCTCTTATGCCATAGTTGATTTTCTTCTTCTTTTGTAAGTAAATAGCTGTTTATCTTGTCCTCATCAATCACATACAAATTTCTAACTGTTCTCTTCCCGGTTGCAGCAGTATTGCCTTCTTTACTCTTTACCTGGCAACCTGTTTTTGTGAATATTACCTTATGGTCTTTATTGCATAGTTAGCTGACAGATGCTAGATTATATTTGAGTCCTTCAACATGCAAAACATCTTTCAACTTTCCTTTTCCAATATTTACTGACCCCTGACCACTGATGTTGAGTGAATCATCATTGCCAAACTTGACTCTGCCTTCTCTTGACTTGTTTAGCTTTGATAATTTACTCTTATCTCTTGTCATGTGTGAAGTGCATCCACTATCAAAGATCCACTGCTTATCCTTGTAGTCAGCCTTTAGTGCAATTTCAGCTATATTAGCTACCTCCCCTTTTGCTTTATATTCTTTCCTTTGAACTGGCTTGAAGATAACTTTCTCCTTTTTCTCAGCTTTGACTACACCAATTGTTTTTACTGTGTCATCGAGTGCCTTCTCTTGCTCAGGAAGAAGTGTCATGCATCTCTGGGCATTATGACCATCCTCTCCGCACCTTTCACACTGCTCCAAGTCTGCCAATACAGTAAACTTGTTCTTTGAAACCACTGGTTTAGGCTTCCACCAACACTCCTTGTCAGTGTGTCCTTGCTTTTTACAGTATGTGCAAGAACTCATGACAGGTGTTCTCCTCTGAATTTTGTATTGTCTCCCCCTGTATGTAGCATTGTACCTTCTCAAGTTGAAGACATATATTGGCCTTCTCCACCAGCAGTTACTCGCCTTATGACCTCAAACTCCACAATAAAGGCAATGACCTTGAAACTGCCTCTTCTTGGGTCTGATCACAGCTTGTCTTCTTCTGTTCATCACTTGCTATGTAGGCAAAGTAGTTGGCTTCTTTGCTTATGTGACTTTCATTTTAGTCACATTCTTCTCCTTCTTCTGTTCAACCGTAGCCCTCTGCTGGCTGACTTTCTTTTCTTCCTTCTTGTTTGCCACCCTAGGTTGCTTCTTCAGATCTTCTTTATTCTCAGCTATCTTCTTCTGAGTCACAACCTTCTCTTTCAACTTCTGTGGCACATTCTTATTTTCTCTTGCTGAGCTTGTTTCTCCTACCACTTCAAACTTCGACAAGTTCTCCTCATTCTTTTTGAGTTGTTGCTGAAGTCTCAGCAACTCTATCTCCATTTCTTCAATTGTTGAAGTCCTTGAGCCAAGCTCTATGGTAAGGTCTTCACATATTTTGATCTGTTCTTCAAATCTTCTCTTCAAGTCAATAAGTTAAGCCCTTATTTCATCCTTTTGACTTTCAACTTCCTCAAACTTTGCTTCAACTTGTTTTATGTAAGCCTCTAACCTTTTTATGGTTCTACCCCTTCTGATTATCTCCTTTGAAGCTGCTTCCAACTCAGCTTCAAGATCTTGTTCTTCTTCATCAACCTCCTCTTCCTCTTTAGAGGTTGAACTACCACCTTGAGCTGATGCCATAAAGGCCTGCTCATCTGATGATTCTTTATCTTCATCCTCATCAACTTCTTTTATCTGACTCACATAACTCTTAAATGAGTCTCTCTTCTGCTTCTGTGGGTTGGCAGTCTTCTTGCTGGACTTCTTTGATTTGAATGATGGTCTTCTCCAGTTTGAATTCTGCTCATCATCACCATCCTCATCTTCATCATCAAGTTTCACTTTGCACTAAGAAGCAAAGTGTTCATTCTGCCCACAATGATAACATCTCAAGGACAACTATCCTTTTCCCTTCTTACACCCCCTTTTGAATTTGCTTATGAAGTGAGTCAATACTTCACCTTTACTTTTTTCCTCATCATCATCATCATCATCCACACTAGATGATTCTTCCTCTTCTTTTATCTTCAAGTGCTTCATAGCTTTGAAAGCTACCTCCTTTGATACCTTCGTTGTTACAGAGCTTTCAGCTGACTTTATCCTTATCTCATATGCAATAAGATTGCACTGGAGATCATACAAAGACATAGAATTGAGATCTTTACTCTCCTCTATGGCTACTACCTTTGAGGCAAACCTCTCAGGCAGAATTCTTAGAATTTTCTTCACAATCGATGAGTCATTCTTGTTCTTCCCATGACTTCTCAGGTCATTTACAGCGTCAATAACCCTGGTGAAGAACTCTTGAATTATCTCATTCTTCTGCATTCTGAGAGATTCATATCTCTCCTTGAACACTTGAAACTTAGCCTCCTTAATTTTGCCATCACCTTCATAGACTTTCTGCAATCTGTCCCATATCTCCTTGGCAGATTTGTAGTCCATAACTTTAGCATACTTAGCATCTATCAATGCTGAAATGATGACATTTGAGGCCTTCCCATTTATCTCAAACTGCCTTAACTCCTTTGGGGTTGGGTCTTTACCTTCTTCCGAAGCCACAAAACCCTCATGTACGCATTTCACCACGTTCATGCCTATGGTTGCAAATACCACTTGCATTCTTGCTCTCTACATATAGTAGTTGGTTCCGTTAAAGATTGGAACCTTCTTGCTGTAAGTGGTGTTAGTGTTGGTACCAACTTCCATTTCTCAGTATACTGAACAAGTCAAACTTCTAGATCCCTTCAAACTAGTACACCAAACTGTTAAGTTTCAAACTGGTGAACCTGTGCTCTGATACCAATTGAAGTTCCCGACTTCACCCTAGAATCTACTAGTTTGTGATACTAAGAGGGGGGGTGAATCAGTATCACCACAATTCGCAATTCGCAGGTAAGTGAACAACTTCAACCTTTTCTTAAAAGCGAACTCTTTCTCAGACTCGACTAAGGTAGATCTATTGCTACCTACTAATCACAATAGTCCTCAAAGTCACCTTTCAGACACCTTGCCTATTAAGTCTTCGTTAGGTTATGGGTTGGCTGATACTTTTGCTGCGTTCACACAACTCAAATCAAAACACAGAACTTAAAACAAAGTAAGGACACACAAGATTTACATGGTTCCGTCAACATGATGTACATCCACAGCGGTAAGGACTCTCCCTTACCGAGACTATCCACTATACTTGAGAATTCCAGTTACAATAGATGCCTTAATCCTCTGCTCCTTTCACTATTACAATTACTAAAAAAGTACAATACAAAGAGTGTCACTTACTGTGTCTACCCTTCTTCTAGCTTGTCTTGCCTCTGTTGAATTGAATGACTGCTGCACTGCCACTTAAAAGTTCACCACAACGCTCTCTAACCTCTCTTGAAGAAATCTAGAAATACGTTGAGTTCTTTCCAATGGTTCACCAAATTCTTCTCTAGGTTGTCTCACACAGCTCCTACTTTCACCGTCTAACGGTCTCACCCGTCTCCTTGTCTCACGGCTCACCTCACGTTTCTGGTTTGCCGTTCCACATCTCATGGCCTACCTCACGTTTCTGGTTTGTCGTTCCACATCTCATGGCCTGCCTCACGTTTCTAGTTTGGCATTACATGTCTCATGCACGTTTCTGGTTTGCACCCTTTGCTGGTCACACACCTCACGCACGTTTCTGATTTGGCATTTCACGTCTCATGTACGTTTCTGATTTGCACGCCTTGTTGGTCACACGCCTTACCACCGTTTCTGGTTTGCACTTGTTCATTTTACACCTCCGGACAGCTTGGTTTGCTCTCCCGGTGGTCTCCTCTTTCACAGTTTCTCATCTCTTCCCTTACGAATGGTGTGCTATCTTCTCTCTTACGTGAGTCACACGGTTTTCTCCAGCTGTCACACCTCTTTGCCGTGTGTTCTCCCTTGCTGTCCAGCCTTGCTTTGGCCGTTCTCCTCCTTGCTTGGCCCTCCACCCCTTTGCCGTTGGTTGTGTTTGGCCATGGAGATTGGTTTAGACGTTTACCTTGTCTGGCCATGTAGGTTGGTTTAGACATTCACCTTTGGTTGGCCAGTTGTCTCCCTTTGGCTGTCCCTTTGTGTTTTGCCATCCAGCTCTTGTTGTCCAGCCGTTCCTCCCTCGTTTTCTCTCTTTGGCCAGTCACCCTAGCTTGACGTATAGCTTGTGTTAGGCCGGTTGTCTCCTTGCTTGGACGTCTCTTCTCTTTGGACGTGTTAGATTTTCTCTCCTTCCCCTGTTCTGCCATCGACTCACTTGGTTGGCCGAATAGGATTTTGCCGTTTTGCTCTTCCGATCTGCCGTCCAATCGTCCAGCCCCCTTCAATCGTTTCATGTTTTCTCTCCTTTTCTTTTCGTCCTCTCTTCTATGGCCATCTTTTCTTTTCTTTATTTTTGCTGACAGGTCTATTTTTGCTCTTCCGTATCGTTCTGCCATCGCCCCTCTTTGTCATCCGTTTTCTCTCTCTTTGGTTGTATATTTTCACCATCCACCCCTACTTCGGCCGTATCTTTTCTGTTTTTCTTTTTGGTCGTTCGGGTTTTCTCTTTGCCGTCCACCCCTCACTTCTTTTTGCTGTGTACCACTTTGGCCGGTTCCTCTGTTTTACCGTGTTAGTTTTGCCGTGCTGGTTGCCATGCTAGTTTTGCCATGTTGGTTTTCTCTCTTGCAGCCATTAGTGTTTTGTGTTTTGGTTTTCTCTCTCTTGTGTTTTGCCGTGTATTCAATTGTGTTGGCCTTACCCTAGTTTTGTCTTCCAAGATCTTTATATACTCTCTTCCATGAAACCCTAATAGGGCTTACTTGCAGTGAATTTACTGTCTTGCCCTTCCATATGGCTTGTACGTTCTTGCCCCTCCATGTGGCTTTTACCTTCTTGCCCTTCCATGTGGCTTTACTTTCTTGCACACTTAAACCTAGTTGACAACAATTACAACCCATACAAGGCTGTGGGAACAACACTTAGTCTAACCATTAAGTATTCCAATTATATTAATTAGGCCTGGACTCTTTGTCAAATTTAAATTCGCACAATTTGAAACTTGGTTAGCCTGAATGTTCTCAATCAGCCCATTTAGTGTTTATTCAATCTTTTTGGCTCTAACTCGTGTTATTAGGCCTTCTAGGATATGCAATGGACCTCTTGCATCCATTGAAATTCTAGTTCATGTTATTGGGCCTTCTGGAATGTGCTATGGACCTCTTGTATCCATTAAAGCTCTAGCTCGTGTTATTGGGCCTTCTGGGATGTGCAATGGACGTCTTGCATCCATTAAAGCCTTCCACCCATCATATCTACGGTTCTCATCAAGATATCTAATATGTACACAAAAGCATTTAAATTTCACTATGTTTATTAAAAATCTTTTTGATTTTACGTTGATCTAAATGATACTAGGTCAGCTTTTTCTTTTATCATTTTAAGGCAAAATATAGTAAGTTATATCAAAGTATAATGGTTAAATTCCATTAAAAATGCTTTATTATAGTTACAATCACATAATTTTTGTAATTATATTGCCATCATACTCTAAATATGATATATTTTTCCCTTCATTTAGTGATGTTAGGATTGGAATTCTATAAGAGCATAGCCATTATAAAATTAGATCGTGTATGTTGAGCCCATTTTTTATGACTAATGTTGGATTTGTTGTCAACAACATCTTATATAGTTGTGTATGTTGATTTGATGTTATGCATGTCGTTAAGATGCAGATAGGTCATTGGGCAAAACCGTTTATGGCAGTTCAACCTTGAAGTCGATAAGTCAATGTTGATTATCAACCTTAAATTTTAGGGTTAAGATTGACTGTTAACCCTTGACCATTAACCCTAAATTTTAGGAATTGAATCCAGCCGTTGATTGTAAGGTAACCTTTAGGAATCAACGTTAACCGTTGATGAGTATGCAACCTTAATCTTAAGGCTTTATAAATACACTCATGCATCTTTTAAAATGTGTATGTGTTGTAGAAATTTAAGAAAGCCAATTAAGGAGAGGTGAACGACAAACCTAAAGCCAAAGATAGGTTGAGTGGCAAAGAGAAAGGCAGCCACCAAAAAGAGAGTGACTAGCCAAGGGAATTTGTAGCAGTAGTCGGCCAAAGAAGAAGTGATAGTAACCACCAAAGAAAAAGGTAACCACACCAACTAAAGAAGGAGTTGTAACAACTAGTAGTCACACCAAAAAGAGAAGAAGGAGGCAACCCTACCAAAGGGCGAACAAGGTGCAGTAGTTGACAGCCACACCAAACCAAAGAAGAATAATGCAGTAGCCACACCAAGGAGAGAACAACATACAGCAACCACACCAAGGAGAGAAAAACGTGCAACAACCACCCAAGGAGAGAAGGATGTGTAGCAGCTACCAAAGAGGGATCTTGTAACATAACCAGCAACTTACAGCACATCCAGCAGCTTGCAACAACTAGTAGTAGGTGAATCATAACCAGTAATTGCAATAGTAATCACAACCAACAATAGTAGCAAGGGTGTACAACAATAGCGATAAAGGCAGCCAGCAATAGCAGTAAAGGTGTGCAGTAATAGCAGCAAAGGGAGCCAGCAATAACAGCAAAGGTAGCCAGCAATACCAGTAAGTGCAAGCACGACCAGTAGCCTACAGCAAGTCCAGCAGCTTAAAGCAGTAAAGACGAAAACATGCCCTAGTAGCAAGTCCAGCAGCTTAAAGCAGTAAAGGAGAAAACATGCCCCAGTCTAGTAGCTTGCAGCAATAGAGGAGAAAACATGTCCTAACAATGAGTCCAGCAGCTTGCAAGAGTAGAGGAGAAAACATGCCCTAATAACAAAGTAGGCAACACTAATAGCAAGGGTAGAGAACTTGCCAAGGTAGTAGGAGAGGCAGCATCGGCAGCAGGAGAAAAGAACTTGCTAAGGCAGTAGGTGAGGTAGCATTGACAGTAGGAAAAAGAACCTACCAAGGTAGAAGCAGGCAGTCCTGGCAACAAAGGAGAAAACCTGCCAAGGCTGAAAAAGGCAACACTAGCAGCAAAGGGAGAAAACCTGAAGTAGAGATAACTTGCAGTAGAAATAACCTGCAAAGAAGAGATCGGCAAAGCCTAAGCAAAGATTGGCAGTAAGGAAGGAGAAGATCCCTTTTCTGCAACAGAAGTCTATGCATATTAAGTTATCCTTCTCAGGAAAGTGTTAGTCGCTAACCTTTTAATAAACTGTTGAAAAAAAGGTAGGAGACCCTTGGCGTAATCAGGAGGTCAGTCCTTTGAGTGATTGAGAGATCAACTCATCTAGTTATCAAGAGATCAACTCGTCAAGTGATCAAGGGATCATTGTAAGTGGTTAAGGAGTGATCCTTCCACAACATAACTATATCCCTTAATAACAAGAGTGGATTGTGTGATTTAGGAGTGATCTTATCACATTGTGGATGTTGTTCCCATAGCCTTCTATGGGTTGTAATTGTTGTCAACTAGGTTTAAGTGTGCAAGAAAGTAAAGCCACATGGAAGGGCAAGAAAGTAAATCCGCCGTGTAAGGCCTGGAAGGGCAAGAATGTAAATCCGTCGCGTAAGCCCTATTAGGGTTTCATGGAAGAGAGTATATAAAGACCTTGGAAGAAAAAATTAGGGTAAGGCCAACACAATTGAATACACGGCAAAACACAAAAGTGTGTGGATGGCTAAATAGAGAAAACAGAAAAACACAACATACGGCTAAAGCACACCGACAGCAAGAGAACGGCAGAACAAAGGATGGCAAAATAGAAAAGAAGCAACCGCTGAAAGAAGCCGTCGAGTGAACAGTGTAACCGTCGAGAGAGAGAGAAAGAAGAGATGGTTGACGGTCGAGCTGAACAAAGAACAGCCGTCATTGGAGATAGGAGAGAAAATCCGACACGACCAAAAGGAGAGTGGACGGCAAAGAAATATACGGCCAAATCAGAGTGACAGCGAAGGAGAGGAAAAACCCGACAAGGCCAAAAACAAACCACTGAGGAAGGAGAGAAAAAGGAACAGCCAAAAAGAAAGATAGAACAGAGAGACCAGATTGGGAACAGGTGAGACCAGATCTGAACTGGAATGGGTGAGAGAGATCCGGCGACTAGACATTGGAAGAAAGAGAAAACACAGCCATTGGAAGAAGGAGAAAAACTCGAATGGCCAAAAGAAAAACAAAACGAAGAACAGCCGAGTGAAAAAGAGGTGAACGAAAAAACCCGATTCGACCAACCAAGAAGGGTACACGACAGAACGGGGGTTGGAGGAGAAAAACAAAAACCACCGGTAGAGAAATCCAGCTGGACGGTAAGAGAGAGAAATCTAGTTGGACAACAAGAGAGAGAGAAACAAACAAGCGAGTCGTGAGATAGTGAGATTGTGGGGCAAGGAGATGGGTGAGACCGTGAGACTGTGAAAGCAGGAGTTGTGTGAGACAACGTAGAGAAGAACTTCGGCGAAACATTGAAAGAACTCAACATATTTCCTGATTTCTTCAAGAGAGGTTAGAGAGCATTGTGGTGAACTTTTAAGCAGCAGTGCAGCAGCCTTTCAATTCAACAGAAGCAAGACAAGCTAGAAAAAGGGTAAACACAGTAAGTGACACTCTTTGTATTGTACTTACTTAGTAATTGCAATAGTAAAAAGAGCAGAGGATTAAGACATCCATTGTAACTGGAATTCTCAAGTATAGTGGATAGTCTCAGTAAGGGAGAGTCCTTACCACCGTGGATGTACGTCACGTTGACGGAACCACGTAAATCTTGTGTGTCCTTAATTTGCTTTATGTTCTGTGTTTTGAATTGAGTTGTGAACGCAACTAAAGTATCAGCCAACCCATAACCTAACGAAGACCTAAACAAGAACATCCGAATTGTCTATTAAGCAAGGTGTCTGAAAGGTGACTTTGGGGACTATTGTGATTAGTAGGTAGCAATAGATCTACCTTAGTCGAGTCTGAGAAAGATTTCGCTTTTAAGAAGAGGTTGAAGTTGTTCACTTACCTGCGAATTACAAATTGTGGTGATACTGATTCACCCCCCCTCTTAGTATCACAAACTAGTAGATTCTAGGGTGAAGTCGGGAACTTCAATTGGTATCAGAGCACAGGTTCACCAATTTGAAGCTTAATAGCTTGGTGTACTAGTTTGAAGGGATCTAGAAGTTTGACTTGTTCAGCATACTGAGAAATGGAAGCCGGTACCAACACTAACACCACTTACAGCAAGAAGGTTCCAATCTTTAACGGAACCAACTACCATATGTAGAGAGCAAGAATGCAAGTTGTATTTGCAACCATAGGCATGAAGGTGGTGAAATGCGTAAATGAGGGTTTTGTGGCTCCGGAAGAAGGTAAAGACCCAACCCCAGATGAGTTAAGGCAGTTTGAGATAAATGGGAAAGCCTCAAATGTCATCATTTCAGCATTGACAGATGTTGAGTATGCTAAAGTTATGGACTACAAATCTACCAAGGAGATATGGGACAGATTGCAAAAAGTCTATGAAGGTGATGACAAAATGAAGAAGGCTAAGCTTCAAGTGTTCAAGGAGAGATATGAATCGCTCAGAATGCAAAAGAATGAGACAGTTCAAGAGTTCTTCACTAGGGTTATTGACGCTGTAAACGACCTGAGAAGTCATGGGAAGAACAAGAAGGACTCATCGATTGTGAAGAAATTTCTGAGAATTCTGCCTAAGAGGTTTGCCTCAAAGGTAGCAGCCATAAAAAAGAGTAGAGATCTCAATTCTATGTCTCTGCATGATCTCCAGTGCAATCTCATTGCATATGAGATGAGGATAAAGTCAGCTAAAAGCTCTACAACAACGAAGGTATCAAAGGAGGTAGCTTTCAAAGCTATGAAGCACTTAAAGATAAAAGAAGAGGAAGAATCATCCAGTGAGGATGATGATGATGATGATAAGGAAGAAAGTGAAGGTGAAGTATTGGCTTACTTCACAAGGAAATTCAAAAAGGGGTCTAAAAAGGGAAAAGGACAGTTGTCCTTGAGATGTTATCTTTGTGAGCAGACTGGACACTTTACTTCTCAGTGCAAAGTGAAACTTGATGATGAAGATGAGGATGGTGATGATGAGCAGAATTCAAGATGGAGAAAATCATCATTCAAATCAAAGAAGTCCAGTAAGAAGACTACCAACCCACAGAAGAAGAAGAGAGCCTCATTCAAGAGCTATGTGAGTCAGATAAAAAAAGCTAATGAGGAGGAAGATAAAGAATCATCAGATGAGCAAGCCTTTATGGCATTAGCTCAAGGTGGTAGTTCAACCTCTGAAGAGGAAGAGGAGGTTGATGAAGAAGAACCAGATCTTGAAGCTAAGTTGGAAGCAGCTTCAAAGGAGATAATCAGAAGGGGCAAAACCATAAGAAGGTTGGAGGCCCATATAAAACAAGTTGAAGCAAAGTCTAAGAAAGCTAAAAGTCAAAAGGATGAAATAAGGACTAAACATGTTGACTTGAAGAGAAGATTTGAAGAACAAATCAAAACATGTGAAGACCTTACAACAGTGCTTGGCTCAAGGACTTCAACAATTGAAGAAATGAAGATAGAGTTGCTAAGACTTCAGCAATAACTCAAAAGTAGCAAAAAGAACTTGCAGAAGCTTGAAATGATAAAAGAAACAAGTTCTGCAAAAGGAGAGAAGAATGTAGAGAAAGTGCAGCAATCTGAGGCTGCATTGGCTAAAGAAAGTAAGAATGTGCCACAGAAGTTGAAAGAGAAGGTTGTGACTCAGGTGAAGATAATTGAAGAAGAGAAAACAGTTATCAAACCAAAACCAGGGCCAAAAATGATGTATGTGGTTAAAAAGCAGCAGCCTATAGCTACTACATCTCAGAAAGAAAAGAAAGTCAGCCAGCAGAGGGCTACGGCTGAACAGAAGAAGGAGAAGAAGGTGATTGAAATGAAAGTCACACAAGCAAAGAAGCTAGTTACTTTGCCTACACAGCAAGTGATAAACAGAAGAAGACAAGCTGTGATCAGACCCAAGAAGAGGCAGTTTTAAGGTCATTGCCTTTATTGTGGAGTTTGGGGTCATAAGGCGAGTAACTGCTGGTGGAGAAGGCTAGTATATGTCTCCAACTTGAGAAGATACAATGTTGCATACAGGGGGAGATAGTACAAAATTCAGAAGAGAACACCTGTTGTGAGTTCTTTCACATACTGTAAAAGGCAAGGACACACTGACAAGGATTGTTGGTGGAGGCCCAGATTAGTGGTTTCAAAGAACAAGTTTGCTGTATTGGCAGACTTGGAATAGTGTGAAAGGTACGGGCAAGATGGCCATAATGCCAAGAGATGCATAACACTTCTCCCTGAGCAAGAGAAGGCACTCAATGGCACAGTGAAAACAATCGGTGTAGTCAAAGCTAAGAAAAAGGAGAAAGCTATCTTCCAGCCAGTTCAAAAGAAGGAATATAGAGCAAAAAGGGAGGTGGCTAATATAGCTGAAATTGCACTAAAGGCTGATTGCAAGGATAAGCAGTGGATCTTTGATAATGGATGCACTTCGCACATGACATGAGACGAGAGTAAATTATCAAAGCTAAACAAATCAAGAGAAGGCAGAGTCAAGTTTGGCAATGATGATTCACTCAACATCAGTGGTCAGGGGTCAGTGAATATTGGAAAAGGAAAGCTGAAAGATGTTCTGCACGTTGAAGGACTCAGATATAATCTAGCATCTATCAACAAACTATGCAATGATGACCACAAAGTAATATTCACAAAAACAGGTTGTCAGGTAAAGAATAAAGAAGGCAATACTGTTGCAGCCGGGAAGAGAACAGCTAGAAATTTGTATGTGATTGATGAAGAAAGAGATCCTCTTGCAATTAAGACTGTGCAAGAAAGAAAGCCAAAGAAAACGTGGACCAGTGCTCATCAAGAAAATCAGATCATAGGTGACCCATCAACAAGAGTTACAACAAGAAGAAGAATTGTAGGAGCTACTGCTTTACTCTCACAAGTTGAACCTAAATCTGTTGAAGAGGCTACACAAGATCTAACTAAATCTCTGTCCACAGAGCTGTTTGAAAAGCACAGATTGAGTCTATCTGTGCAAATGCCTCCTCAAGCCTAAAGTTCAGGTGAATCCTCCATCTCCACTTTGCGAGTTTTTCAGATTTGTAATTGGTTTAGCAAAGGGGGAGAGAAGCAACAATGCAAGGGGAGCTGTTAAGAAAAGGGGAGTGTATATTTAAGGGGAGTTGAAACTGCTGCATAGTGGCTTTTGTTATAAGTGTTGCCAATAATTACAAAGGGAGAGATTGTTGTTCCCACAGCCTTGTATGGGTTGTAATTGTTGTCAACAAGGTTTAAGTGTGCAAGAAAGTAAAGCCACATGGAAAGGCAAAAACGTAAATTCGTCACGTAAGCCCTATTAGGGTTTCATGGAAGAGAGTATATAAAGACCTTGGAAGACAAAATTAGGATAAGGCCAACACAATTGAATATACGGCAAAACACAAAAGTATGTGGATGGCCAAATAGAGAAAACAAAAAAACACAACATACGGCCAAAGCACACCTACGGCAAGAGAACGGCAAAACAGGGGACGACAAAATAAAAAAGAAGCAGCCGTTGAAAGAAGCCGTCGAGTGAACAGTGTAACCGTCGAGAGAGAGAGAGAGAGGAGACAGTCGACGGTTGGGCTAAATGAAGAACAACCGTCGTCGGAGATAGCAGAGAAAATCCGACACGGCCAAAGATGAGAGTGGACGACAAAGAAATATACGGCCAAATCAAAGTGACAGCGAAGGAGAGGAAAAACCCGACAAGGCCAAAAACAGACCACCGGTGAAGGAGAGAAAAAGGAACAGCCAAAAAGAAAGACATAACAGAGAGACCATATCGGGAACGGGTGAGACCAGATCCAAACTGGAACGGGTGAGATAAGACCAAATCGGGAACACATGAGAGAGATCCGACGGCTAGACAGTGGAAGAGAGAGAAAACACAGCCGTTGGAAGAAGGAGAAAAACCCGAATGGCCAAAAGAAAAACAGAACGAAGAACAATCGAGTGAAAAAGAGGTGAATGGAAAAACCCAATTTGGCCAACCAAGAGGGGTACACGGCAAAACAGGGGCTAGACGGGAAAAACAGTAACCACCGGTAGAGAAATCCGGCTGGACGGTAAGAGAGAGAAATCCGACTGGACAGCAAGAGAGAAACGAACAGGCGAGCCATGAGACAGTGAGATCAAGGGGCAAGGAGACGGGTGATATCGTGAGACGGTGAAAGCAGGAGTTGTGTGAGACAACGTAGAGAAGAACTTCGGCGAAGCATTGAAAGAACTCAACGTATTTCTAGATTTCTTCAAGAGAGGTTAGAGAGCGTTGCGGTGAACTTTTAAGCGGCAGTGGAGCAGCCTTTCAATTCAACAGAGGCAAGACAAATTAGAAGAAGGGTAGACACAGTAAGTGACACTCTTTGTATTGTACTTGCTTAGTAATTGCAATAGTGAAAGGAGCAGAGGATTAAAACATCCATTGTAACTGGAATTCTCAAGTATAATGGATAGTCTCGGTAAGGGAGAGTCCCTACCACTGTGGATGTACGTCACGTTGACGGAACCACGTAAATCTCGTGTGTCCTTAATTTGCTTTACGTTATGTGTTTTGAATTGAGTTGTAAACGCAGCTAAAGTATCAGCCAACCCATAACCTAACGAAGACCTAAACAAGAACATCCGAATTGTTTATTAGGCAAGGTGTCTGAAAGGTGACTAGTAGGTAGCAATAGATCTACCTTAGTCGAGTCTGAAAAAGAGTTCGCTTTTAAGAAGAGGTTGAAGTTGTTCACTTACCTGCGAATTGCGAATTGTGGTGATACTGATTCACCCCCCCTCTCAGTATCACAAACTAGTAGATCCTAGGGAGAAGTCGGGAACTTCAGTGGATGTAACTCACACATTGTAGGTGAACCACATAAAAATTGTCGTGTGTTCTTAGGTGCTTACATTTGATTGATATCTGTACAGCCACTTTCATGTAAAAAAGAAAGATAAAAATTGGATCATTGACTCTAAAAAGTCACAAAGGTTAATCCAGAAAGATTTATAAAAAGCAAGTATCTCACACTAATTCACCCCTTCCCCTTCTAAATGTAAAACCTAAGATCCTTATCAATGCAATTAATGACTATAAACTTTTAGTTTATTATATATATTTCATTTTACATGGAGATACATCTAGTGATGCATATATGTTAATTAATTCAGCGTATAACCTTTACCTTTATGATACATAATTCAAAGGTTTTACTTGAAATATTTAAGATTTTACTATGGTGAAAAAAAATGAAATTTTGATATAGAAAGGAAGCATAACAAAAATAAGTTATCCTCTAATACTAAAAATTTAAGATGTATAGTGAAGCATAAAATATATTTTTACCCAAAATATTTAAACATTTTGATGTTCCCACAGCCTTGTATGGGTTGTAATTGTTGTCAACTAGATTTAAGTATGCAAGCAGAAGTGGCTCATATCTTAGGAATTACAGGATAAGACTAGCATGTCAAATAACCTCGTAAAGTGATCTCCTTGGAGTGAACTTGTAGAGGGAATTTAGCATTGCTTAAGTCTTAGTGTGATATAGCATTGCTTGAGAAAAATAAATTAAGAAGGAGGATAATGCTAAATTTTGAATGGAATAGTAATATGAAGCCACATGGAGGGGCAAGAAAGGAAATCCACCGTAGCTCAAGTAAGCCCTACTAGGATTTTCATAGAAGGCAATATATAAACCAAAACTTATCTCTTTTTAAGGCAACACACACACACTAGAAAAAGGGGACACGGATACAGAGCAGAAAAGGGAGAAATGAGACACCGATGAGACCAGAAACGTTGGAGATACAGACCAGAGCACACCGGAAGATCAGAATCCGTGAAACCAGAAAAGTGTGACCACCGTAAGATAGAGAAACACGTTAGAGCAAACCAGAAAGAGAGGAGGTGAGACCTAGAGAAGGTGAGACGTTAGAGCAGACCAGACCTGGAAACCGTGAGACGTGAGAGCAGATCAGGACCAGGGAAGACTTGAGACCAACAAAGCGTGCAACGGGTGAGACTGGACCAGAACATGAGACCAAGTGAGACCTAGAAACATGAGACCAGGTGAGACCAGACCAGACCTAACCAGAACGGTAAAACCAGGTGAGACCTGGAAACATGAGACCAGGTGAGACTAGACCAGACCTGAAACGGGTGAGACCAGACCAGACCTAGAACGGGTAAGACCAGATCAGACTTGGAGTAGGTGAGATCAGAACAGAAACATGCGACGATGAAAAACAGACCAGAAATGTGGGAGATGAGAAAAGGGTGAAACATCGTGAGATCAGGTGAGGCATGAGACCAGGTGAGACGTGAGACCAGAAAAGGGTGAAACGTGTGACATCAAAACACACCGTGAGACCCAAAATTGCTGAGACCAAAAAAGGGTAAAACAGTGAGACAGTGAGACGGTAAGACCAGGAGACGGGTGAGACCGTGAGACGGTGAGACCAAGAGTTATATGAGACAACCTAAAGAAGAAATTTGGTGAAGCATTTGAGAAGACTCAATGAATTTTTCAGATTTCTTCAAGAGAGGTTAGAGAGTGTTTTGGTGATCTTCCAAGCGGTAATGAAGCAGCCTATTTAAATCAAACAGAGGCAACACAAGCTAGAAGAAGGGTAGACACAGTAAGTGACACTCTTTGTATTGTAATTGCTTTGTATTTGCAATAGTGAAAGGAGTAGAAGATTAAGACATCCATTGTAATCATAGGGAATACAACACTGGTCTTCTCAAGTATAGTGGATTGTCTCAGTAAAGGAAGAAACTCTACCACCGTAGAGTATGTTACATTGACAGAACCACGTAAATCTCTCATGTCCTTACTTTGAATTTACATTCTGTGTTTTGAATTGAGTTGTGAACACAGCTAAAGAATCATCAAACCCATAACCTAAAAGAAGACTTAGTCAAGAACAACCGATTCATCTAATAGGCAAGGTGTTTGAAAGGTAACTTTGAGGACTATTGTGATCAGTAGGTAACAATAGATCTATCTTAGTTGAATCTGGGAAAGAGTTCATTTTTGGCTTAAATTATCAAAGTTTTTTTTTAAGGGGTGTGATACTGATTCACCCCCCCTTCTTAGTATCACAAACTAGTAGATCCTAAGGTGAAGTTGGGAACTTCAATTAGTATCAGAGCACAGGTTCACCAGTTTGAAGCTTAATAGCTTGGTGTACTAGTTTGAAGGGTTTCAGAAGTTTTAACTTGTTCAGCATACTGAGAAATGGATGCCAGTACCAACACCAGCACTACTTACAGCAAGAAGGTTCCAATCTTTAATGGAACCAACTACCATATGTGGAGAGCGAGAATGCAGGTGCTATTTGCAACCATGGGCATGAACGTGGTGAAATCTATACATAAGGGTTTTGAGCCTCCAAAAGAAGGTAGAGATCCAACCCCAGAGGAATTAAAGCAGTTTGTGATCAATGGGAAGGCCTCAAATGTCATCATTTCAGCATTGACAGATGTGAAATATGCTAAAGTTATGGACTACAAACCTGCTAAGGAGATAAGGGATAGATTGCAGAAGGCCTATGAAGGTGATGGCAAAATGAAGGAGGCCAAGCTTCAAGTTTTCAAGGAGAGGTATGAATCCCTCAGAATACAGAAGAATGAGACAGTCCAAGAGTTCTTCACCAGGGTTATTAATGCTATAAACGACCTTAGAAGTCATGGGAAGAACAAGAAGGACTCATCTATTGTGAAGAAAATTCTGAGACTTCTACCTAAGAGGCTTGTCTCAATGGTGGCAGCCATAGAGAAGAGTAGAGATCTCAATTCTATGTCAATGCATGATCTCCAGTGCAATCTCATTGCATATGAGATGAAAATAAAGTCAACTGAAAGCTCCTCAACATCAAAGCTATCAAAGGAGACAGCTTTCAAAGCTATGAAACACTTGAAGATAAGAGAAGAGGAAGAATCATCCAGTAAGGATGATGATGATAATCAGGAAGAAAGTGAAAGTGAAGTGTTGGCTTACTTCACAAGGAAATTCAAAGAGGGGTCTAAGAAGGGAAAAGGACAGTTGTCCTTGAGATGTTATCGTTGTGGGCAGACTGGACACTTTGCTTCTCAATACAAAGTGAAACTTGATGATAAAGATGAGGATGGTAATGATGAGCAGAATTCAAAATGGAGAAGACCATCATTCAAGTCAAGGAAGTCCAACAAGAAGACTGCCAACCCACAGAAGAAGAAGAGAACCTTATTCAAGAGTTATGTGAGCCAGACAAAAAAAGCCGATAAGGAGGAAGATGTAGACTCATAAGATAAGCATGCTTTTATGGCATCAACTCGATATGGTAGTTCAACCTCTGAAGAGGAAAAGGAGATTGATGAAAAAGAACCAAATCTTGAAGTTGAGTTAAAAGCAGCTTCAAAGGAGATAATCAGAAGGGGCAGAACCATAAGAAGGTTGGAGGCCCATATAAAACAAGTTGAAGCAAAGATTGAGGAAGCATAAAGTCAAAAGGATGAAATAAGGGTTGAACATATTGACTTGAAAAGAAGATTTGAAGAACAAATCAAAATATATGAAGACCTTACAATAGAGCTTGGCTCAAGGACTTCAACAATTGAAGAAATGAAGATAGAGTTGTTGAGACTTCAGTAACAACTCAAAAAAAGTGAAGAGAACTTGCAGAAGCTTGAAGTGGTAGGAGAAACAAGCTCTGCAAAAGAAAAGAAGAATGAAAAGAAAGTGCAACAATCTGATTCTGCACTGCCTAAAGAGAATAAGACTTTGCCACAGAAGTTGAAAGAGAAGGCTGTGACTCAGGAGAAGATAACTAAAGAAGAAAAGACAGTTATCAAACCAAAGATAGGGCCAAAAATGATGTATGTGGTTAAAGAGCAGCAGCCCATAACTGTTACATCTCAGAAAGAAAAGACTAATCAGCCAGGAATAGTGAAGGCTAAAAATAAAGAAGATTTGAAGAAGCAACCTAGGGTTGCAAACAAAATTGATGAAAAGAAAGTCAGCCAGCCAAAGGCAATGGCTGAACAGAAGAAAGATAAGAAGGTGGCTGAAATGAAAGCCACACAAGCAAAGAAGCCAGCAACAGGCAATGGCTGAACAGAAGAAGGAGAAAAAGGTGGCTGAAATGAAAGCCACACAAGCAAAGAAGCCAGCAACCTTGCCTACACAACAAGTAATGAACAAAAGAAAACAAGCTGTGATTAGACCCAAGAAGAGGCAGTTTCAAGGTTACTGTCTTTATTATGTAGTTTGGGGTCATAAGGCAAGTAAATACTGGTGGAGAAAGCCAGTATATGTCTCCAACTTGAGAAGATACGATGCTACATACAGGGGGAGACAATACAAAATTTAGAGGAGAACACTTGTTGTGAGTTCTTGCACATACTGTAAAAAGCAAGGACATACTGACAAGGATTGTTGGTGGAAGCCCAAACCAGTGGTTTCAAAGAACAAGTTTGCTATATTGGCAAACTTGGAACAGTGTGAAAGGTGCGGGCAGGATGGCCATAATGCCAAGAGATGCATGACACTTCTCCCTGAGCAAGAGAAGGCACTCAATGGCACAGTAAAACCAACTGGTACAGTCAAAGCTGAGAAAAAGGAGAAAGCTATCTTCAAGCCAATTCAAAAGAAGGAATACAGAGTTAAAAGGGAGGAGGCTAATATAGCTGAATTTGCACTAAAGGCTGACTACAAGGATAAGCAGTGGATCCTTGATAGTGGATACACTTCACACATGATAGGAGATAAGAGTAAATTATCAAAGCTGAACAAGTCAAGAGAAGGCAGAGTCAAGTTTGGCAATGATGATTTACTCAACATCAGTGGTCAAGGGTTAGGAAATATTGGAAAAGGAAAGATGAAAGATGTTCTGCACGTTGAAGGACTCAGATATAATCTAGCATCTGTTAGCAAACTATGCAATGAAGACCATAAAGTGATATTCACAAAAATAGGTTGCTAAGTAAAGAGTAAAAAAGGCAATACTGTTGCAACCGGCAAGAGAACAGCTGAAAATTTATATGTGATTGATGAGGACAAGACAAACAACTATTTTCTTACAAAAGAAGAAGAAAATCAACCCTGGCATAGAAGGATAGGACACTTAACACAGAAAAACATAAGGAAGCTGACCACTACTCATCTAATCAGAAATTCCAGACCTCAAGAGAGAGAGGGAATATGTCTACTCAGCATGCTCTAAAGGAAAACAAGTCAAAAAGCAGTATAAGACGAAAGAGTTCAATTCTGAAGTAGTGCTTGACATTGTACATACTGATTTGTGTGGGCCGATGAGAACAAAAGGGTTGAATGGTGAGAGGTACTTCATCTTTTTTGTTGATGATTATTCCAGAAGGACCTGCATCATGCACCTGAAACATAAGTCAAAAGTTTTGAAACGCTTCAAGAGATATAGAAGATTGGCTGAAAATAAGAGTGGAAAGAAGATCAAAGTATTGAGGTCAAATCAAGGCACTGAATTCACAAATAGAGTTTTTGAAGATTACCTTGACAAGCATGGAATTCACCATTAGATAGCAGCAGCAAGAACACCTCAACAGAACGAGGTGGTATAAAGGAAAAATAGAGCTATGGTTAAAATGGCAAGAACTCTACTGCTAGAATCCAAGTTTCACACAAGATTTTGGACAGAAGCAACATTTACAGCTGTGCATCTATTGAACAAAGTTTTACTAAGGCCCAATACTGATAAGACTCCATATGAGCTATGAAGTGGGAAGAAGACAACAGCCAAGTATCTTAGAATCATTGGCAGCCCATGTTTTGTGAAGAACAAGGAGCAAAACTTGGGAAAATTCCATGCTAGGTCAGATGAAGGCATCTTTGTGGGATACTCAACAAAGACAAAAGGTTATAGAGTTTTTCTGCATAAACTGGGAAAAGTGGTCACTTCCAGTGATATGAGAATAGATGAAAACTAGAAAACAATGCATAATGGAGAAGCTGAGGACAGTGAAGAAGATGACTTCAAGATAGATGAAGAATTAGACCAACATGAAGAAGAGGGAAAAGAAGTAAGTTCAGACTCAGAGAAGAGTGAGTCTGAAGATGAAGAAAGAGATTCTCTTGCAACTAAGACTGTACAAGAGAGAAAGACAAAAAAGACATGGACTAGTGCTCATCAAGGAAATCAGATCATAGGTGACCCATCAGCAGGAGTTACAATAAGAAGAAGAATTGTGGGAGCTACTGCTTTACTCTCACAAGTTGAACCTAAATCTGTTGAAGAGGCTGCACAAGACAAAGTCTGGGTCAAAGCTATCAATGAGGAGCTGGATCAAATCGAGAAGAATGAAACATGGGAGCTGGTTCCAAGACCCACTAACAAGAATGTCATAGGAACAAAATGGGTGTTCAAAAATAAACACAATGAAGATGGTAAGGTGGTGAGGAACAAGGTTAGGCTGGTTTGCAAAGGCTACACTCAGATAGAAGAAGTAGATGTTGATGAAACTTTTGCACCAGTAGTAAGGTTGGAAACTATCAGAATGTTTTTAGCTTTGGCAGCACATAAGAGGTATAAAGTTTACCAGATGGATGTGAAATCAGCCTTTCTGAATGAGCTCCTAAAAGAAGAAGTGTATATTGAACAACCCGATAGAGTACAAATCAATAAGGATGAGACACATGTGTGCAAGCTAAAGAAAGCCTTGTATGGCCTTAAACAAGCCCCAATAGCATGGTACAACAGGCTGGACGCGTATTTGAGAAGGTTAAACTTCAGAAGAGGAACAGTCAATAATAACCTATATGTGTTCAACTCAGAGAAAGGCCAACTGATAACAATAATATATGTAGATGACATCATCTTTGGAGGGGATCACTCTGAGCTATGCCAAGAATTTGCACAGAAGATGAGTGAGGAATTTGAGATGTCATTGATTGGAGAAATGACTTACTTTCTTGGATTACAGATAAAACAGTGTGAAGAAGATATTTTTATTTCTCAGATAAAATATGCCAAAGAGATGCTGAAAAAGTTTGGCATGGAGGATAGCAGGCCTATCAATTCCCCTATGACAGTAGGCTGCAAGTTAACAAAAGATTAGGAAGGAAGGAGTACAAGCCCCACAAAATACAGGAAGATGATAGGGAGCCTTCTGTACCTTACAGCATCAAGGCCTGATCTCATGCAAACTGTGTGCATTGCTAGCAGATTCCAAGCTAATCCTAAGGAATCTCATGTGTTGGCAGTGAAAAGAATGCTAAGATACCTCAAAGGGACATTGGAAATGGGTTTGTGGTATCCTACCATGGATTCTGTAAAACTACAAGCATACACTGATGCAGACTGGGCAGGAAGTACAGATGACAGAAAATCAACCTATGGCTGCAGCTTCTACTTGGGTTCAAAGTGTGTTGCATGGTTAAGTAGAAAGCAAAACAATGTCACTTTGAGCACAGCTGAGGTTGAGTACATGGCTGCTTGTGTAGCATGTACATGGATGCAAAGACAATTGGCAGATTTGGGTGTTAAAGTGAAATTACCAGTGAGTGTACTTTATGATAATCAAAGTGCAATTAATCTCAGCAAGAATCTAGTTCAACATTCAAAGAGCAAGCATATTGACATCCAGTATCACTTTATCAAGGATCAAGTGGAAGAGAGCACGATTCAATTGGAGTATGTCAGCACTAAAGATCAAATCATAGATATTCTAACTAAGCCTCTGTCCACAAAGCTGTTTGAAAAGCACATAATGAGTCTGTCTGTGCAAATGCCTCCTCAAGCCTGAAGTTCAAGTGAATCCTTCATCTCTACTTTGCGGGTTTTTCAAATTTGTAATTGGTTGGAAAAGGGGGAGAGACGCAACAATGCAGGGGGAGCTGTTAAGGAAGGGGGAGTGCATATTTAGAGGGAGTTGTAATTCATTTACTTCTGGATTATTTCTCTAAGAAGATTATGAAGGACTGCTGCATAATGGGTTTTTGTTATGAGTGTTGCCAACAATTACAAAGGGAGAGATTATTGTTCGCACAGCCTTGTATAGGTTGTAATTGTTGTCAACTAGATTTAAGTTTGCAAGCAGAAGTGACTCATATCTCAGGAATTACAAGATAAGACTAGCATTTCAAATAACCTCGTAAAGTGATCTCCTTATAGTGAACTTGTAGAGGGAATTTAGCATTGCTTAAGTCTTACTGTGACATAGCATTGCTTGAGAAAAATAAATTAAGAAAGAGGATAATGCTAAATTTTGAATGGAATAGTAATATGAAGCCACATAAAAGGGCAAGAAAGGAAATCCATCGTAGCTCAAGTAAGCCCCACTAGGATTTTCATAGAAGGCAGTATATAAACCAAGACTTATCTCTTTTTAGGGCAACACACACACACTAGAAAAAAGGGACACGGATACAGACCAGAAAAGGGAGAAACGAGACACCGGTGAGACCAAAAATGTTGGAGATACAGACCAAAACACACCGGAAGATCAGAATTCGTGAGACCAAAAAAGGGTGACCACCGTAAGATAGAGAAACACGTTAGAGCAGACCAGAAAGAGAGGATGTGAGACCTGGAAAAGGTGAGACTTTAAAGCAGATCAGACCTGGAAACCGTGAGACGTGAGAGCAGATCAGGACCAGCGAAGACGTGAGACCAGCGAAGCGTGCAAGGGGTAAGACCAGACCAAAACGTGAGACCAGGTGAGACCTGGAAACATGAGACCAAGTGAGACCATACCAGACCAAAATGTGAGACCAGGTAAGACCAGACCCGACCAAAACAATGAGACCTGGAAATGTGAGACCAAGTAAGACCAGACCAGACCTAAAACAGGTGAGACCAAACCAAACCTGGAACGGGTGAGACCAAATCAGACTTGGAGTAGGTGAGATCAGGTGAGATCAGAACATAAACGTGCGACGGTGTGAGCAGACCAGAAACGTGCGATGGTGAAAAACAGACCAGAAACGTAGAAGACAAGAAAAGGGTGAAACACCGTGAGATCAGGTGAGCCGTGAGACCAAGTAAGACGTGAGACCAGGTGAGGCGTGAGACCAGAAAAGGGTGAAACGTGTGACATCAGAACACACTGTGAGACCCAAAATTAATGAGACCAGAAAAGGGTGAAACGGTGAGACAGTGAGATGGTTATGCCAGGAGACGGGTGAGACCGTGAGACGGTGAGACCAGGAGTTATGTGAGACAACCTAGAGAAGAAATTTGGTGAAGCATTTAAGAGAACTCAACGAATTTTTTAAATTTCTTCAAAAGAGGTTAGAAAGTGTTTTGGTGATCTTCCAAGCGGTAGTGAAGCAGCCTATTCAAATCAAATAGAGGCAACACAAGCTAGAAGAAGGGTAGACACAGTAAGTGACACTCTTTGTATTGTGATTGCTTTGTATTTACAATAGTGAAAGGAGTAGAAGATTAAGACATCCATTGTAATCATAGGGAATACCACACTGGTGTTTTCAAGTATAGTGGATTGTCTTGGTAGAGGAAGAAACTCTACCACCATGGAGTACGTCACATTGATGGAACCATGTAAATCTCTCATGTCCTTACTTTGAATTTACATTCTGTGTTTTGAATTGAGTTGTGAACACAGTTAAAGAATCATCAAACCCATAACCTAAAAGAAGACCTAGTCAAAAACAACTGATTCGTCTAATAGGCAAGGTGTTTGAAAGGTAACTTTGGGGACTATTGTGATCAATAGGTAACAATAGATCTACCTTAGTTGAATCTGGGAAAGAGTTCATTTTTGGCTTAAATTATCAAAGTTTTTTTAAGGGGTGTGATACTGATTCACCCCCCCTTAGTATCACAAACTAGTAGATCATAGGGTGAAGTTGGGAACTTCACATTTCAAGTGTTCCTTCATCAAAATTAAGTGTTTTTATGTTGTTGGTCCATTAAAAAGGGGAAGAAAAGGATGCTTTGTGGAATATAAGGTAAGATATATAGGTCCAATTAGGTAAAATCTGAGATGGTCCAATTAAATGGCCACAAAAGTGTTGCAGTCATAAAAGATTTTTATATTGCGTATAGAATATTTTATATTATTTGCAAAATATCATTGTGATATAAAATATTTTATTGTAATATAAAAATTCTTCGTGGCCACCTAAATTTTTCCATGGTATTAGAAAAATGTAATTAAACTATGTAGAAACTTTAATAAGTACTAATTCTTTTTTTCCTCATATCTTTTTCTCTCTAAAATTAAACTTAGCAAGCAAAACAACTAACTATTATAATATTAAGAGATTACTAAAAACAAAATGTTGAAAGAAATTTTTAAATTAGAAATTAAAAGAGTAAATTAAGAGGTGAGACACAATAAAAAGCTGTGTGGTTACACATCAATTGTGAAGACTAAATGGATAAAGTATAACTTTCTTTGATATGGACTAACTCATTTTGACAAAAGTTTTAAAGTTAATGACCTTGATTAAATGAAAAAAGTTACTAACCAAAATTGACGATCTTAAAGAAGTAAGTGACACAACAATACTTTTATCTTTATTTATATAGTTGTTTCACGCCCTTAGCAATGTCTTAAAAGATCATGCTTTTATTACTTCAAGAAGAAGATCACGCATTTAGTACTCTAACAACCAAGAAGACTATTGTCTATAAAATGGTTATTTGTTACTATTCTTTTTCCCTATCTTACACCTTGCTTTTTTCTCTCTGTCTTTTATTTCACTTTTTTTTGCATCATTGCAATGGAAGAAAATATCACACAAAATGACTATGATTGCCTCTACAACCTATGAATCTGAACGTTCCCAAGTCATTTTCTATTATTGATCGTAAAAAAAATTACATTTTGATCATAAACTTATTTGTTCTGATGATCAATAATAATAGGATGACTTTAGAACATCTTGGTGTGCAATTTGTAGAGGCCATCATAGTCATTACGTGAGATATTCTGTTCTGTTGCAACCATGTTAAGAAAGTGAAATAAAAGATGTGTAGGGAGGGTAAATAAGGAAAAAGCATAGGAATATAGTGTAATATTATTTTTGGTTGATTTGTTTAACCGTAATGTTAATTTTGATTTACCTTGGCTAGTTTTGTTCAAGACCAAACAAAAATCGTTATTTAAAGCACCCTCCTTGTAATTAGTCTTACAAATTTTTATTCAATCTAAAATTACTGTTAATACATAAGATAATTAGCATTTATGTAATTAGTTTATTGATAAAATTTCAAACAAAATTAAAAACTTAGCAATTGGAGGTCTCACAATAACAAATATTGTCTGTCTTAAGTCCCTGTCTTAAAATACCATAAAAACTAATAATTTCAGCCACAAAAGATTTTTTTGTTTTAATATTTTAATTAAAAATTTTGAGTTTCTTGAATTTCTAATATGTAATAATATATTGATTATACAGCAACAAAAAAAAAAAAAATTGGCCAATGACCCCTAAGTAGAGTTTGTGTTTCTCTTTCTCGATAACCCGTCTCTATGTTAGTGTGTGTATTTCTTGTTGTTTGATGGGTGTCAATTATTAAATTGTCACAGATGTTGCAAAGGAGAAGATAAGCAAGAAAATGGGCAAAACAAAAGAAATGGACAAGAAAGCCAATTAAGATATGTAGCTTTTGAAATGGGCAAAGCTTCAACTCTTAGGATGACTGTAATGTCGCCTCCTGCCACAACAACTAAGCTTAGATTTGGTTGTGTGGTCACTGTCACTACCAATATTATGAAACCTTCAACCTTATATTGACCAAAAACACACCTAATATTATAAATATGAATCCTTACAAATAAACCAAAAATAGGTAAAAATGAATATAGAAACAAAGACAAGGTGTTGACCTGGATTATGTACAATGTAATTGGTCTGGCCTAACATGGTGACGTTGATCCCTTTTCTTTAAGCACTAATTTGGTTATAAGTCTTTTCAAATTTTTCATTATAGTCCTAAATATTTTGTTATTTTCATTTGAGTCCTGTGATTTGAAATTTTATTAAAAAATGTATTAATATAGTATTTTTATGAACCAAAAAAAAAAAGAAAGAAAGAAAATTATTGATATATTTTGTTATGAGTTTAACACGTATTAATTGATTATTCATTAAACAAATGACTATAATTTATATTGATTATCAACATATTAAGATTTTAATGGGTCTTAAAATGAAGATAATTGAGGAAATATAAAAGTAAAATCAAGTTGGATTTAATTAATAAATTTTAAAAATTATATGAAATTAATATATAATATTTAAAAATATAAAAATTAAAGTATAATTTATTAAATAGTAGCACAACTTTGCATAATCAAGTTCAAGAGTTAGCATCTCTATAAATACTCTTTTATATGACTAATTACTATATGTCTAATACATTAATATTATCGATCTTTTTTCTCTCAGTTTTTTTTTTAAAAAAAGAGATTAAATTGTAAGGGTTTCTTTTTCAATGTTTGTGTGGATTACCGTTAGAAATCAGAAATTTAGATATTGTTAATTTGCAATAACTTGAAAGAGAAAAAAAAATAAATTATGCTAAGTTATAGTTATATTTAAAATTTGTTATTAAAAATAAAAATTTTAAGTTTTCATTTTCATTTTATATTTATTTTATAAATATCTCTATATTTCCTAATAGTAAGATCAATAAATTTAGTAATTATTCAAATCTATAATATTACACATATTTCCACACATATAAATATTAAGGGAGGCAAAATTTTAACTCTCTTTTTTTTTTTTTTTTTCACACAGAGGATCTCAGAGCCCATTTTTCATTCTTGAACGTGCACAATTATGCTTCCGATTTCTTAACAGGTGATTTCTATATAATTTACTTAACACCCTTTTCCTTGTAAATTAGTTAAATTGCTCTCTAAAAACATTTGTAAAACCTTGAATGTAAATGCCTGTGCGAGTCTTCGATGGTATGACAGATGCCTAATGATACAGAATGTATTAGCTTTGATCTTCGTCATTTTATATGCCATAAATATTGCAGTGCGATGCAAGGTATTCCGTATTCCTTTCTTCTTCTTCTTCTTCTTCTTCTTCTTCTTCTTCTTCTTTTTAAAAAAAAAAAAAAAAAAATTATTATTATTATTTGCTCCATTCGACTTGTTGCATCTTAGAACCATTGTTGCTAATGTAGTCTTGGGGCAGGAAATCTGTAATTGGTAATTGGGGGATATAAGTGAAATCTAGTCCAATTATGTGGAGTTGGCTTTATCCCGAGGCTTGTTCTTCCATAAGCCATGCAAGTACCATTACCAGTCGACAAGTACCGGGCATACGTTGACAGTATGACAAGTCATTGAATCTGGAAAACTAATGCAAGCTCCCGCTTGTTCTTCCGATGGCTTGTTATTATTCACTAAACTATATATCGATGGGGGTGCGCAAAGCTTAGAGATTCTCTCTCTCTCTCTCCCGCGCATGCCTTAGAATAGGTCAATCAAATTCCATTAGATGTAAATGACAGTATGTTAAAATTTATTTCTTAAAAAAAATTATGAATATCAATTATTACTTTTTAAAAATTAAATTAGATTTATAAAACACATGAAGTTCTAAAGTTGATGATATTTTAGTCAGATTGAATTAGGTTTGTATTTAATCGCATATGAATTAAGCCTTGCCCCGTTTCTTTCATTGCAATTAAGAAAAGTCCAATGAAACTTTAACATCACGTGTTATAGTAATAGGCATGATCAAAGCCTAATTGCACGGTCAAATTACAATCCAATCATAGGCACTCCTTCGGTCAATTAATTACAGGCTTTATGTGATATATAGCAGGCAGGCCTACTGAATGGCCCAAGTTCTCCTCAACATTGGTAAGCCTGTCCTTCTTTAGCAGAAATGGGGGCGGACTTACACTTTTATTGGGCCTTTGAAAGGGAGCCCAATAAACCTTGGGTTAGAAGAGTCACGTATCCTCGGCCCTAGGCCCTAGCCTAGGCATGTGATGCATGTCTTTGGGGTATCCAATAGTTACAGGTAGTTTATGATCATCATTAGATCCTCCTGTGAGGCTTTCCAAGCAGTCCAGCCCTAAAAAGAGCTCGAACTGCCCATAATTACTTGGCTGGCTAAGTGCAAAACTAGCAATTAGAACGTAAGAAATTCAACAAATCATCAAGACTCAACCAAAAAGCAACAGTTAAAATGGTACTAAAAAATTATAGTTTCAGCACTAATGAGAGCGAGAAAGATACCAATTAGCAGGAGTGCTCACACCTAACTTGTTTAAATTGAAAAAAAAAAAGAAAAGAAAAAGAGAAATAGATCGTTCATAGTTTTTTTAAATTATTAAAGACAAATTTATTATGAATTATTGTACTCTTATTTTGTACACCTTAATAGAAAGAAAGCCTCGCTCTTGTATTTGAGTATATTTGCATGCAGAATATGATTATAATTGAATTGCAATTTGCATATTTAGATTTAGAAAAAAATGTGAAAAAATAAAAAATAATTTAATTACTACAAATTAATTCATAATATTTAATATACAATTCAAATTCTAATATATAGAATACAAATATAGCAATATCAATCCATCATAAGACTTCCCAATTCTCTCTTCAAGGCTTAAAGATTCAATATAAATATAAATCTTACAAGTCAATATCTTACAAAATATTAACTATGTATAAAAATAATTTTAGTTATTTAGCAAAAAGAAAAATAATTTTAATTATTTAACAAAGCTAGAAGTAATTTTAATCATTCAACAAAAAACAACAAAAATTTTTTAGATCAAGCATCTCCCTTTATAACAAGGAGGGAGGGCTCTTTAGCATATAAAGGGGACCAACGAAAGGGAGAGAGCACCAATTACAAGCAGCATTAACAAAAAGGCCACACCAAGAAGAAGAGTGTCCTCCGCTTCTTTGAAAGCTCATTGTTGCCAACCGCCGATGTTGTCACCAAAAAGTGAAAGAGACACCATTACCAGAGCTGTTAGCCATCGATCTATGGTTACATGAGGCCACATGTTGAGAAGAGGTCAAGAAACATGCAAATTGATGAAAAATCAACAGCTAAAGCATGTGTAGCAATTGGTCACCTTCGCCGCACAAAACTGGCATCGGTTAACTCCTTAAGCATTGTTCTACTTGGACATGCCCTCCATGCCCTAATCAGAGCATCATAAAGGAATCATTTGTCAGGTAAACTCGTGTTGTTGTTGCTAACTCTTCCTTTAACACATGCCCCCTCTAATCATTAGCATTGTATGAAAATAGTACCATTCAGCTCCTCAAGCACTATTTTACCTAGCCATGTCCTTCATGCATCTATTTGAGGCTAGCGATGCCCTACCGTTGGCAACAACCCCTCTCTTTTTGCCATTAGCCAACCCAAACTATCCAACAAAAATCACAACTTCCATGGACAAAGCTTGGCTCTCTTACCAAAAAACACACCTTAGACTCGTGTTTGAAGGGTCTTAAAGCCAAAAATGAAAGAGAATGACTAAAACAAGGAGATAATGTGAAGAGGGATGAATTTTTTGGACCATGAAAATAAGAAAGAGAGCAGAGGTTTGCTAAGAAAAGAAAGAAAGGAAAGAAAAAGAGAAAGAAAGGAAGAAAGAAGAGAAATAAGACAAATGGGGAAAGGAAAAAAAAAAGGAAAAGAAAAGAAAAAATAGGAACACAAAATTCCTAAAAACATTGTCATTTTTGGCATTTTAGGTGAGCCAATAAGCACAAAATGACATTAATTTTTTTTAATTTCAAAAAAATTCTTTTTCATCTTTCTAATGCATAGAATTATCCAAAAAAAGAAAAAACATTTGAACTCCTTTTAAAATTTCCAAGAAAAAAATCCTTTTGCTTTGGTGGTATATGATCACTTAAAAAGAAAAGGCATTCAAATCTTCTTCAAAATTCTCCAAAAAGTTTAATTTTATTTTTTGATATACATGATCATTATAAAAAATATCTAAATCAATTCAAAAAATAATAAAAAAACTCATTCTTTTTATAATTTATCCAAATTTCGTGAAATCCTAATATGTGTACCTTTTTAATAAATTATAAAAAAGATAAAGAAGAACAAATAATGTATTAGTAAAGAAAGTATAAAAATAAAAATAGGTGAATAACAGTATTATTATGTGTGATAGGTATTTAAATCAGTTATAACCTTCACCAAATGTAACTACACTCTCAAATCTTTAAAAACTCTATAAAAGTAAACTAAGTCACTTATAGTGTTCTAATTACATCAAAACTAATTGGTGACAACTTCTAATTCAACTCATTCACAATACTACTAACACCTTAGCCTTTTTTATGTTCTAAGAAAATGTTAGATGACGCGTCCCCTCCACATTTGACGAGTTCCCATCCTAGGAATTCGTCATGATAACTTGGTGACTCTATTAAAGACTTTTCTTAAAAGATAGGTCATTCTAACTTGTTGTATGTTTTCATTTATTTTCTACTTGATGTCTTATTTATTTATTTCTCATTCTAATATTTGTGATTATCATTTACATTATATCCTTGATTGCATAGACTTGTAAAGGCCTTGAAAACCAATGTTTCCCTATGTAACTTAAAAAAGAAAAAGTGTGTGTCCTTTGTGAAGCCTATGGTTTCCATATAGGATAATTTTGATATCTTTTATATAAACTAATAACTCCTACTTGAGCTTTTAATGGTAAAAGAACATTTTGGGAACCATTGGCTTAGCTTAGATTCATTAAACCTTTATATTAATAAAGTCATCCAACTATTAGACCCATTTCTTATAAAATAGGAACTTACAATATCACCACCCTAATCATTACATCATCTATTGTTTTGTTTTATTTTTAGTATTTACTATGATACTTTACAATTTATATTTTAATTTTGTAATACTTATACTAATATATTTTTTATGTTTTCCTTTGTTATGCTTTTTATACCTTCTCATGGCACTTATTTCAACATACCCTATTTTGTCTATCTTGATTAAAGTTGCAATACAATAAACTATAAAGAGCTTACAATTGGCAAAGCATACAATCTTATCTAAATCTTGAGTAAGAAGAATGGAAGACAATGTCAAAGAATTAGCCAGTTGTATAGATAAGATTCAAATCTTAATTGAGGTATTAAAAAAGCAAATGTAGTAGATAGCTTAGGTATTCGTTAAAGGAAAGACAATCATAGGGCATATAGTTCCTTAGGAAACCTCTTTAGTAGCCTTTATTTACTCTTAATTAATAATGCATCTCTTTTTAAGACAAATAGTAGTCGAACAATCAATAGACACCAAGATGTATGCAATAAATGTCACTCAAACACATCACACTATCAATGTCACCTTTAGTAAATTTGAAACTACTTCTAAATTAAAAGACGAACTGACAAAAAGTGTAAAGCAAATCAAAAGGGATGATGTTCACATTCTTTTAAATACATTAAATCAATGTTAAGTTTAACATATAGTTATTTAACCAAAATTATAAAAGTATGATGGCACAAGACTACTTGTAGACCATCTAACTATGTACATTTGAAAGATGACAACATATGCTCATAATAAAAAATTCCTAATGCACTACTTTTAAGACAGTTTAACAGGTATAACCTTTCAAGCAAGATTAAAGAAATAATAAAACTTGGAAAAAGCTGATGGTTACCTTTAAGGTTAGGTTTAAGTATATCTCTGAGTTGGTATTACTAGGATGGATCTTTAAGCCATAGAAAGGAAGCTCAAAGAGGCTTTTAAGTAGTATGCACAATAATAGCATAACATGGTTGTCTAAGTTTAACCTTTATTACTAGAAAAGAAATTGGTTTCTACTTTTCTTAGTATATTGGAAGCCCCTTATTATGATAGCATGGTAGAAATGTATTAAAAAGTTTCACCAATTTAGTGATTATAGGAAAAAGAATCAACAAAAGTATCTGAAATGGTAAAATTATGGATATTACTACTAACTCTACAATTTAAGAAAATTCATTGGAACAAAAAGAAAGATAGTAAGGTTTAGGTGACTAAATATGACAATCAATTAAGATAATGCATCATTCATTAGTCCTTCAACAATATGCAAGGACAGTTTGCCTTCAATAATTGTATTAGCCTTATAGTATAGTAGCCTTATTTTCATACTAAAACCCTTAACCATGACTTTCTTAGCCAAATGTTTATGCACCAATACTTGGGTAATCAAGACAAACCAAAAAAGTAAGAAAGAAGGAAAATTGACCTTATATTAGTGTCATATTTAAAGTTGTTACTGTTGTTCCCATAACCTTATATGGGTTGTAATTGTTGTCAACTAGGTTTAAGTGTGCAAGAAAGTAAAGACACATGGAAGGGCAAGAAGGTAAAGCCACATGGAAGGGCAAGAACGTAAATCCGCCACGTAAGCCCTATTAGGGTTTCATGGAAGAGAGTATATAAAGACCTTGGAAGACAAAACTAGGGCAAGGCCAACATAATTGAATACACGGCAGAAAGAAAAGGAACACGACAATTGAGCATTTGGCAACCAGTACGGCAAAAAGAAGAGGAGCACGACAAAGAAAAACCCGACAGCCAAATAAGAGAAGGAGAGAAAAACCATATACAGCCAAGTAAAGGGTGGAGAAAAAGAAAAACCCGACAAGGCAAAAAAAAAAAATAGACCACCAGGGAAGGACAGAAAAAGGAATGGTCAACGAAGTGAAACGAAAAACACCACCTGTAAAAGAGAGAGAAAACCCAACCTTGGGAGAGAGAGAAAGTGGTGAACGGCCGAAGAGGGATTGGACGGCAGGCCAAAAAGAGCCACCACCGGCCGGAGGAGAAAACTAGCACGGCAAGACCAGCATGGCAGAACAGGGGAAGGAGAGAAAATTTGACAGCCCAAAGAAGAGAGAGAGACCGTCGGCAAAACAGAGCAACCGGCTGAAAGAGAGGAAGGAACTGTCCAAACACAAAAGAGAAACCGTTCAACCAAGGGAGTCGGCCAAAACCTAGAGAGAAACCATCCAACACAAGAGAGGTCGACCAAAACACAGTCGTTGGAAGAGAGAGAAAAATCGAGAAACGCCCAAAAGAGAAAAATGCCAGAACAAGGGGTCGAAGGGGAGAAAATATGATACGGCAAAAGAAAGGGCTGGACGACAAGGAGACAACACGGCAAGAGACCAGAAATGGGTGACCAAAAACTGGTGACCAGGCCGCGAGACGTGAAACGAAAGAGACCAAACCTGGAAACCGTGAGACGGACGGGAGCTAAGTGGAATCGTGAAACGGATGGGAGTGCAGCAGAAGCGTGAAACGAACAGGGAAGCTATGCAGCAAAATCGTGAGGGAGACCAGCGAAGCTGAAACAGGAGACCAGTAAACTAGAATGTGTGTGTGACAGGGGTACAGCAGAAACGGTCGACGAGAAAAGAGAGAAAACAAAGTAGCCGTTGAGTGAACAGTAGTCGTCATCGAAGATAGGAGAGAAAACGAACCCGTGGTCAGAAAAGAGGAGAGGTCGGCAAAATAGAGAAAAAATGAGCCGGCTGAAGGGGTTGGACGACCGAACGGAAGACCAGAAGAGCAAAACGCCAAAGCATGGAAGAGAGAGAAAATCATATACGGCCAAATCAGAGCAGACTGGCGAAATGAGAGAGAAACCCAACGGCCAAAAACAGAAGGTCGACAGAATCGAGAGAGAGAGACGGTCGAAGAGTGAGATCGTGAAATAGGAAATCGGTGGACATGGCTGGACGATGAGAGAGAAAGCACGATACAACAAGAGAGAGAAATGGGTCGACGACAAAACAGAGTGGACAATCGACGGAAAACCAGGACGACCGAAAATCAGATTTGGGGGTTGAACGAAGAACAAAGGTCTAAGAGAGAGAAAAGGAGCTGGACGGCAGAACGAAGAGTGGACGGCGTGAGACTAGAACGTGCGTCGGCGTGAGACTAAAAACGTGAGAGGAACCATGAGATAAGGAGACGGGTGAGACCGTGAGACGGTAAAAGCAGGAGTTGTGTGATACAACGTAGGGAAGAACATCAACGTATTTCCATATTTTTTCAAGAAAGGTTAGAGAGTGTTATGGTGAACTTCTAAGCGGCAGTGGAGTAGCCTTTCAATTCAACAGAGGCAAGACAAGCTAGAAGAAGGGTAGACACAGTAAGTGACACTCTTTATATTGTACTTGCTTAGTAATTGCAATAGTGAAAGGAGCAGAGGATTATGACATCGATTGTAACTGGAATTCTCAAGTATAGTGGATAGTCTCGGTAAGGGAGAGTCCCTACCACCGTGGATGTACGTCACATTGACAGAACCACGTAAATTTCGTGTGTCCTTAATTTGCTTTACGTTCTGTGTTTTGAATTGAGTTGTGAACGTAGCTAAAGTATCAGCCAACCCATAACCTAACGAAGACTAAACAAGAACAACCGAATTGTCTATTAGGCAAGGTGTCTGAAAGGTGACTTTGGGGATTATTGTGATTAGTAGGTAGCAATAGATCTACCTTAGTTGAGTCTGAGAAAGAGTTCATTTTTAAGAAGAGGTTGAAGTTGTTCACTTACCTACGAATTGCGAATTGTAGTGATACTGATTCACCCCCCCCTTTTAGTATCACAAACTAGTAGATCCTAAGAAGAAGTCGGGAACTTCAATTGGTATTAGAGCCAAGTTCACCAGTTTGAAGCTTAACAGCTTGGTGTACTAGTTTGAAGGGATATAGAAGTTTGACTTGTCAGCATACTGAGAAATGGAAGCCAGTACTAGCACCAGCACTACTTACAGCAAGAAGGTTCTAATCTTCAACGGAACCAACTACCATATGTGGAGAGCAAGAATGCAAGTAGTATTTGTAACCATGGGTATGAACGTGGTGAAATGCGTACAAGAGGGTTTTGTGGCTCCGGAAGAAGGTAAAGACTCAACCCCAAAGGAATTAAGGCAGTTTGAGATAAATGGGAAGGCCTCAAATGTCATCATTTCAGCATTGACAGATGCTGAGTATGTTAAAGTTATGGACTGCAAATCTGCCAAGGAGATATAGGACAGATTGCAGAAAGTCTATGAAGGTAATGGCAGAATGAAGGAGGCTAAGCTTCAAGTGTTCAAGGAGAGATATAAATCTCTCAGAATGCAAAAGAATGAGACAGTTCAAGAGTTCTTCACCAGGGTTATTGACGCTGTAAACGACCTGAGAAGTCATGGGAAGAACAAGAAGGACTCATCGATTATGAAGAAAATTTTGAGAATTCTGCCTGAGAGGTTTGCCTCAAAGGTAGCAGCCATAGCGGAGAGTAGAGATCTCAATTCCATGTCACTGCATGATCTCCAGCGCAATCTCATTGCATATGAGGTGAGGATAAAGTCAGCTGAAAGCTCTACAACAACAAAGGTATCACAGGAGATAGCTTTGAAAGCTATGAAGTACTTGAAGATAAGAGAAGAGGAAGAATCATCCAGTGAGGATGATGATGATGATGATGATGATGAGGAAGAAAGTGAAGGTGAATTATTGGCTTATTTCACAAGGAAATTCAAAAAGGGGTCTAAGAAGGGAAAAGGACAGTTGTCCTTAAGATGTTATCGTTGTGGGCAGATTGGACACTTTGCTTCTCAGTGCAAAGTGAAACTTGATGATAAAGATGAGGATGGTGATGATGAGCAGAATTCAAGATGGAGAAGATCATCATTCAAATCAAGAAGTCCAGTAAGAAGATTGCCAACCCACAGAGGAAGAAGAGAGGCTCATTCAAGAGTTATGTGAGTCAGACAAAAGAAGCTGATGAAGAGGAATTTAAAGACTCATTAGATGTGCATGTCTTTATGGCATTAGCACAAGGTGGTAGCTCAACCTCTGAAGAGAAAGAAGAGGTTGATGAAGAAGAGTCAGATCTTGAAGCTGAGCTGGAAGCAACTTCCAAGGAGATAATCAGAAGAGGCAGAACCATAAGAAGGTTGAAGGCCCATATAAAACAAGTTGAAGCAAAGTCTGAGGAAGCTGAAAGTCAAAAGGATGAAATAAGGGCTCAACATATTGACTTGAAGAGAAGATTTGAAGAATAGATCAAAATATGTGAAGACTTTACAATAGAGCTTAGCTCAAGGACTTCAACAATTGAAGAAATGGAGATAGAGTTGCTGAGACTTCAGTAACAACTCAAAAAGAGTGAGGAGAACTTGCAGAAGTTTAAAGTGGTAGGAGAAACAAGCTCTGTAAGAGAAAAGAAGAACGAGACTTTGCCACATAAGTTGAAAGAGAAGGTTGTGACTGAGGTGAAGATAACTGAAGAAAAGAATATAGTTATCAAACCAAAGCCAGGGCCAAAAAGGATGCATGTGGTTAAAGAGCAGCAGGCCATAGCTGCTACGTCTCAGAAAGAAAAGGAAGTTAGCCAACCAAGGGCAATGGCTGAATAGAAGAAGGAGAAGAAGGTGGCTGAAATGAAAGCCACATAAGCAAAGAAGCCAACAACTTTGCCTACACAGCAAGTAATGAACAGAAGAAAACAAGCTGTGAGTAGACCCAAGAAGAGGCAGTTTCAAGGTTACTGTCTTTATTGTGGAGTTTGGGGTCATAAGGTGAGTAACTGTTGGTGGAGAAGGCCAGTATATGTCTCCAACTTGAGAAGATCCGATGTTGCATACGGGGGGAGACAGTACAAAATTCAGAAAAGAACACCTGTCGTGAGTCCTTGTACATACTGTAAAAGGTGAGGACACACTGATGAGGATTGTTGATGGAAGCTTAAACCAGTAGCTTCAAAGAACAAGTTTGCTATATTGGCAGACTTGGAACAGTGTGAAAGGTGTGAGCAGGATGGCCATAATGCCAAGTGATCCATGACACTTCTCCCTAAGCAAGAGAAGGCACTCAATAGCACAGTGAAAACAAATGGTGCAGTCAAAGCTGAGAAAAAGGAGAAAGCTATCTTCCAACCAGTTCAAAAGAAGGAATATAGAACAAAAAGGGAGGTGGCTAATATAGCTGAAATTGCACTAAAGGCTGATTGCAAGGATAAGCAGTGGATCCTTGATAGTGGATACACTTCGCATATCACGGGAGATAAGAGTAAATTATCAAAGCTAAACAAATCAAGAGAAGGCAGAGTCAAGTTTGACAATGATGATTCACTCAACATCAGTGGTCAGGGGTCAATGAATATTGGAAAAGGAAAGCTAAAAGATGTTATGCACGTTGAAGGACTCAGATATAATCTAGCATCGGTCAACCAACTATGCAACAAAGACCACAAAGTAATATTCACAAAAACAGGTTGCCAGGTAAAGAGTAAAGAAGGCAATACTGTTGCAACCAGGAAGAGAACAGTTGGAAATTTGTATGTGATTGATGAAGAAAAAAATCCTCTTGCAACTAGGACTGTGCAAGAAAGAAAGCTAAAGAAAACGTGGACCAGTGCTCATCAAGAAAATTAGATCATAGGTAACCCATCAGCAGGAGTTACAATAAGAAGAAAAATTGTGGGAGCTACTACGTTACTCTTACAAGTTGAACCTAAATCTATTGAAGAGGCTAAACAAGATCTAACTAAATCTCTATCCACAGAGCTGTTTGAAAAGCACAGATTGAGTCTATCTATGCAAATGCCTCCTCAAACTTGAAGTTCAGGTGAATCCTTCATCTCCACTTTGTGAATTTTTCAGATTTGTAATTGGTTGGCAAAAGGGGAGAGAAGCAACAATGTAAGGGGAGCTGTAAAGAAAGGGAGAGTGCATATTTAGAGGGAGTTGAAACTGCTGCATAGTGGCTTTTGTTGTGAGAGTTGCCAACAATTTCAAAGGGGGAGATTGTTGTTCCCACAGCTTTGTATGGGTTGTAATTGTTGTCAACTAGGTTTAAGTGTGCAAGAAAGTAAAGCGACATGGAAGGTCAAGAAAGTAAAGCCACATGGAAAGGCATAAAGGTAAAGCCACATGGAAGGGCAAGAAAGTAAATCCATCGCATAAGGGCAAGAATGTAAATCCGCCACATAAGCCCTATCAGGTTTTCATGGAAGAAAGTATATAAAGACCTTAGAAGACAAAAATAGGGCAAGGTCAACACAATTGAATACACGGCAAAAAGAAGAGGAGCACGACAATTGAGCATTCGGCAACCAGCATGGCAAAAAGAAGAGAAGCATGATAAAGAAAAACTCAACGGCCAAATAGGAGAAGGAGAGAAAAACCATATACGGCCAAGTAAAGGGTGAAGAAAAAGAAAAACCCGACAAGGCAAAAAAAAAAAAAAACCACTGAGGAAAGAGAGAAAAAGGAACGACCAACCTTGGGAGAGAGAGAAAGTGGTGAACGGCCGAAGAGGGACTGGACGGTAGGCCAAAAAAGAGCCACCACCGGCCAGAGGAGAAAACCAGCACGGCAAGACCAGTACGGCAGAACAGGGGAAGGAGAGAAAATTCGACAGCCCAAAGAAGAGAGAGAAACCGTCGACAAAATAGAGCAACCGGCTGAAAGAGAGGAAGGAACTGTCCAAACACAAAAGAGAAACCGTTCAACCAAGGGAGTCGACCAAAACCTAGAGAGAAACCATCCAACACAAGAGAGGTCGGCCAAAACACAGCCATTGGAAGAGAGAGAAAAATCGAGAAACACCTGAAAGAGAAAAACGCCAGAATAGGGGGTTGAAGGGGAGAAAATACAATACGGCAAAAGAAGGGGCTGAATGGCAAGGAGACAACATGGCAAGAGAGACAACATGGCAGGAGACCAGAAATGGGTGACTAGGCCGTGAGACCTGAAATGGGTGACCAGACCGTGAGATAGGAAACGGGTGACCAGGCTGTGAGACGTGAAACAAAAGAGACTAGACCTGGAAATCGTGAGACAGACGGGAGCTAAGTGGAACCGTGAAATGGACGGGAGTGCAGTAGAAGCGTGAAACAAACAGGGGAGTGCAGCTGAAACAAACAGGGAAGCTGTGCAGCAAAACCATGAGGGAGACCAACGAAGCTGTGTAGCAAAACCGTGAAGCTGAGGAGACCAGTGAAGCTGAAATGGGAGACTAGCAAACCAAAACGTGTGTGTGACAAGGGTATTGCAGAAACGGTCAACATGAAGAAAGAGAAAACAAAGTAGCCGTCGTCGGAGATAGGAGAGAAAACAAACCTGTGGTCAGAAAAAAGGAGAGGTCGGCAAAATAGAGAAAAGAGGAGACAGCTAAAGGCTAGCCGACTGTATGGAAAACCGGAAGAGTAAAACGGCAAAGCCGTTGGAAGAGAGAGAAAATCATATACGGCCAAATCGGAGCAGACTGACGGAAGGAGAGAGAAACCCAACAGCCAAAAACAGAAGGTCGACAAAATCGAGAGAGAGAGAGAGACGGACAAAGAGTGAGATCGTGAAACAGGAAATGGGTCGACACGGCTGGACGGTAAGAGAGAAAGCACAACATGGCAAGAGAGAGAAATAGGTTGACGACAAAACAGAGTGGATGATCAACAGAAAACCAGGATGGCTGAAAATCAAATTTGGGGGCTGAATGAAGAACAAAGGTCTGAGAGAGAGAAAAGGAGCTAGACGGCAGAACAAAGAGTAGACGGCGTGAGACCAAAATGTGCATCGGCGTGAGACCAGAAACGTGAGAGGAGCTGTGAGACAAGGAGATGGGTGAGACCGTGAGATGGTGAAAGCAGGAGTTGTGTGATACAACGTAGAGAAGAACTTCGGCGAAGCATTGAAAGAATTCAACGTATTTCCATATTTCTTCAAGAGAGGTTAGAGAGCGTTGCGGTGAACTTCTAAGTGGTAGTGGAGCAGTCTTTCAATTCAACAGAGGTAAGACAAGTTAGAAAAAGGGTAGACACAGTAAGTGACACTCTTTGTATTGTACTTACTTAGTAATTGCAATAGTAAAAGGAGCAGAGGATGAAGACATCCATTGTAACTGGAATTCTTAAGTATAGTGGATAGTCTCGGTAAGGGAGAGTCCCTACCACCGTGGATGTACGTCATGTTGACGGAACCACGTAAATCTCGTGTGTCCTTAATTTGCTCTATGTTCTGTGTTTTGAATTGAGTGAACGCAGCTCAAGTATCAGCCAACTCATAACCTAACGAAGACGTAAATAAGAACATCTGAATTATCTATTAGGCAAGGTGTCTGAAAGGTGACTTTGGGGACTATTGTGATTAGTGGGTAGCAATAGATCTACCTTAGTCGAGTCTGAGAAAGAGTTGGCTTTTAAGAAGAGGTTGAAGTTGTTCACTTACCTACGAATTGCGAATTGTGGTGATATTGATTCATCCCCCCTCTCAGTATCATAAACTAGTAGATCCTAGGGAGAAGTCAGGAACTTCAGTTACCTTGGCTTGTTCAAAATAAATCAGTTACCATTATAACTAATGAATAAAGTAAAATCACCTTATCCTAACTAGTACAATGTGAATGCTAAATATAAGTACCATAGTGGATAAATTGGATATTTTATTGATAATTGTTAGACCCTCGAGTGTAGAGCCTAAAAGTTGATATACAAAGGTTATATTAACTTTTTAAAAGTTAAGAAGAAGCCTAATGTTAGTACTAATTCCCTCTTTGATCACAAGGCAATGAATCCAATTAAGGAGTGCCTGGATGATAATTATTAAGGACTGAATTTAGTTCCTTCAAAATTAGCATGGTAAAGGTTGGGGCACTAGCCAAAGGTGCCCACCCTCTAAGCACTAAAGAAATTCAGCATCACAAAAAATATTTCACTTAGCTACTTAGGCCTTATCTCCTCCTCTAACATTTTATTACTTTTATTAAAATGATAAGGCAATTTAATAGGACTACAACTGTTAGGTAGATTGTCACGATCGAGCATTAGCATCAAAATCGTCACGTCACCTATAGAAGCATTTGACATAATAAGAGTTAAAAGTAAAGGAAAGAAAAATCCATTATGATTTTAGATGATGTTGAAGAAATCTCTTTTCAAAATGTCAAGAAAGCAAAGTCATCTAGTAAACAAAACCTTTAACTTAAAGAAATTGTTATTGATAAAAATTATGAATTGTTCCTTAAATATATTAAGTAAAGTGAGTATAGTATAGTTAAGCAACTTAGTTGAACCTTGGCCAATATCACAATCCTTTCTTTATTAATGAACTCTGAGTTTCATCAAAAATTCTTACTATATATTCTTAATTAGGCATATTTTTCACTAGATAATTTTTTATCCAACTTCAACCATATTATCAATAATATCATGACAAGCAATTGTACTCATTTTTTAATAAAGAGATTCTAGTTAAAGGGTATAACCATTCTAAGATATTATACATTTTAGTCATTTGTCTTATCTAAAACATGTCCCATGTCCTTATTGATAATAAATCATCTTTAAATGTCATGCCTAAAATACACCAGAATAGTTACTAATTGACATTGTAATCATAACACTAAGTCATATAATTATTTGAGTATTTAATAGTTCAAAACGATGTTGTAGGAATCATTAAACTCTTGATAGGTGAGACCATACACTTTAAATATACCCTTCCAAGTCATGGATTTTAAGACTACTTACAATTTCTTGTTGGGCTACCTATAAATCTATATAGTATGAGCCATTCCTTCCATCTTGCATCAAAAGTTGAAGTTCATTGTGGGTGACCAATTAATTGAACCTTGAGTAGAATACAATGTGCTTGTCTCAATACCTCTAAGAATGACTTATATTAAGGTAGTTAAAGAAGTGTTAAAATGCACTTTTAGATCTTTCAAAATTACAAATACTAATCCTTAGATAAAAGAGTCAGTCCAAAGGGCTATTGAAAGCTACATAAGTGATGATGAAAATGACTATCATCTAGGCAAAGTAACTGGAAAACACCTTTAAGACATCACCACCCAAATATAACCCAATGGATAGTAAGACTATTTTAGGATTAGATATTAACTTAGCCAAGGCCATGTCACTCAAAGATACCTATAATATGAAGTAAGCTTATGCTTCCCTTAATTTACCACTTTAAGAGTGTAGGATTCATTAATCAAACCAATGATCAATGTAATTAGTTAACCAAAGTCACTATTAAATTTAACATATTCACAATCCATATAACCTTCAAAGAAGAATAGGAAGCATTGCCTTAGGCCCTATTGATCTAGCCTTGTAATAATAGTGCCCTTATAAGTAATTAACAAGATTGGGAGATTCTTTAGTCATTCAAAGTTCTTACAAAGTAATGTAGCTTGATGCCCCTGTTTGTTAATGCTCATGACATTTAAGGGTAATTATGTAATAAAATGGGCAATCTTTTGTCATATATCAACTAATAATATATGGTTATATTAGTTGCACTTAAGCCTTAATTCTATCATTTAAATTACCACCTTAACATGTACATAAGCTATTCTAACAATACTTGTTCATTTTCTTTGGCCTTTCATCTATTGTTCAAAAAGTTTGAAGATAAGATTGTGAAGTTCCCGACTTCTCCCTAGGATCTACTAGTTTGTGATACTAAGAGGGGGGGTGAATCAATATTACCATAATTCGCAATTCGCAGGTAAGTGAACAACTTCAACCTCTTCTTAAAAATGAACTCTTTCTCAGACTCGACTAAAGTAGATCTATTGCTACCTACTAATCACAATAGTCCCCAAAGTCACCTTTCAGACACCTTGCCTAATAGACAATACGGATGTTCTTGTTTAGGTCTTCATTAGGTTATAGGTTGGCTGAAACTTTAACTGTGTTCACAACTCAATTCAAAACACAGAATGTAAAGCAAATTAAGGACACACGAGATTTACGTGGTTCCGTCAACGTGACGTACATCCATGGTGGTAGGGACTCTCCCTTACCGAAACTATCCACTATACTTGTGAATACAGGTTACAATGGATGTCTTTAATTCTCTGCTCCTTTCACTATTGCAATTACTAAGCAATTACAATACAAAGAGTGTCACCTATTGTGTCTACCCTTCTTCTAGCTTGTCTTGCCTCTATTGAATTTAAAGGCTGCTCCACTACAGCTTAAAAGTCCACCGCAACGCTTTCTAATCTCTCTTGAAGAAGTCTGGAAATACGTTGAGTTCAATGCTTCGCCTCTACGTTGTCTCACACAATTCCTGCTTTCACCGTCTTACAGTCTCACCCATCTCCTTGTCTCACGATCTCACTGTCTCACGGTTCGCCTGTCTGTTTCTCTCTCTCTTGCTGTCCAGTCAGATTTCTCTCTCTTACCGCCGGATTTCTCTCTCTTACATTCGGCTCCTTTTCTCTCTCTTAGACCTTTGTTCTCCTTTCAACCCCCTTATTCTGTTGTCACTCTTCTTCTTGCCGACGGTCTCCGATCTGGCCGTGTATGATTTTTCTCCTTCTTTTCTCTCTCTTCCTCTATTCTGTCGTCGGCTCACTTGGTTGGCCAAATCGGTTTTCTTTCTCTCTTTCACCGTCGACTCCTCTGTTCTGGCCGTTGGGTTTCTTTTTCTCTCCTTCTCGTCGACTCCTCTGGTCTGGCAGTCGGGTTTCTCTCTCTCTTTCCCATCGATCTGCTCTGATTTGCTCAATTTCTGACCTGCCTCTGTTCTTCCGACGACGGCTTCTCTATCTTCTTTGGTTGAATTTTAGGCGTATCGGTGGTGTTTGATTTTCTCCCCTTTTTGGTCCTTTTTTCTCCTTCGCCCGACGACGGCTCCGATTTGGCCATATATATATTTTTCTCTTTTTCTCTCCTTCGTTCAACGAATTCATTTTCTCTCTCTTCTTCTTTCGTCGATGGCTCTCTCTCTCTCTTCCAAGTGTTTTCTCTCTCTTCATCCGACGACTGCTCCTCTTCTCCCTTTTTCGCTCTCTTCGTCTGTCGGCTACTGTTCACTCGATGACTGCACTGTTCACGACGGGCTGCACTGTTCACTCGACGGCTACTGTTCACGATAGCTACTCTTTTCTTTTGCAGGTGGTGTTCTTCTATGTAGGGTTTAGTATTTTGCTGTATATTCAATTGTGTTGGCCTTTATATACTCTCCATAAAACCTAATAGGGCGAATTTACTGTTTTGCCCTTCTATGTGAATTTTACATTTTTGCCCCTCTATGTAGCTTTTACTTTCTTGCCCTTCCATGTGGCTTCACTTTCTTACACACTTAAACCTAATTGACAACAATTACAACCCATACAAGGCTGTGGGAACAACAAATTGATAGTTTAACCAATGTTTCTCTTAAGACAAAATCTGAAAGTACTCTTAATGGGTCATAATAATAAATTTGTATGTAAATTTATTATTAGTGGTGCGGCAATGGTGCTAAAGTCTTTAACAAAGCGTCTATAGAAACTAGCTAGACCATGAAAGCTACGCACGTCACTAATTGACTTAGGTGTAGGCCAATCACGAATTGCCTTAACTTTTTCCTCATCAACCTCAACACCTTTAGCACTAACAACATAGCCAAGAAATGTGATCTGATCAGTACAAAAGGAACATTTATGTAAGTTAGCATAAAATTTCTCAGAACGTAAAACACTCACAACAGAACGTAAATGATCAAGATGATCTTCTAGGGTTTTACTATAGACCAAGATATCATCAAAATACACCACTACAAATCTACCAATAAATGCACGTAAAACATGATTCATTAGTCGCATAAAAGTGCTTGGTGCATTAGTGAGACCAAATGGCATAACTAGCCACTCATACAACCCATACTTAGTTTTGAAAGCTGTTTTCCACTCATCTCCCTCTCTCATCCTAATTTGATGATATCCACTTTTCAAATCAATCTTAGAAAAGACACATGACCCATGCAATTCATCTAACATGTCATCTAATCTAGGTATGGGATGACGATACTTTACAGTGATTTTGTTGATTGCTCGACAATCAACACACATCCTCTAAGTCTCATCCTCCAACACATATCCTTTGGACATAAGCTCCTCAACCTGCCTTTGAAACTCTTTTGTCTCCTCAGGATTACTCTTATATGCTGGCTGATTAGGGATGGATGCACCTGGGATGAAATCAATTTGATACTCAATTCCTCTAATAGGTGGCAATCCACTTGGGATATCGTCAGGGAATACATCTTCAAATTCCTGCAATAGCGCAACAACAACACTAGGCAAAGATGGGTCAAACTTGTTAGTGTTAAAATAAGCCTCCTTGTACAAAAGTACAATCATAGGCTATTTGGCATAGAATGCTCTTTTGACATCACTTCCTTTTGCATAGAGATTTTCTCTTTTCTTCTCTTTCTCTGGGGTCCTCACGTTTTCTTCGCCTTTTTCTTTTTTGTCAATCTCTCTTTTTTGTTCACTCTCATTTTTAATCCTTAATTGATCCTCATATGCTTGTTGAGGTGATAATGGTACAAGAATGATGAGTTTTCCGTTCATTACAAAGGAATATCGATTCTTGAAGCCATCATGCATAACTCGCCTATCAAATTGTCATGGTCTTCCTAATAGAATATGTCCCGCATGCATAGGTACAACATCACATAAAACTTCATCATGGTACCTTCTGATAGAAAATGATATTAGCACTTGCTGATTTACCTTCATTTCACCATTCTCATTTAACCATTGAAGTTTATATGGTCTAGGATGCTTCATAATAGGTAAATCCAGCTTCTCAACCATAGTTGTGCTAGCAACGTTAGTGCAACTTCCACCATCAATAATCATACTACATACCTTATCTTTGATGAGACACCGTGTCTGAAAGATGTTATCTCGTTGCACCTCATTTTCTTCTTTTGCTTGCACATTCAATGCTCGCCTTGTAACAAGAGCTACTTCGTTAACCGGATACTCCTCTCCATCACATTCACCCTCTGATGGTGGCACAGAATCATCATCTGATTCACTTTCAGTTTCAACATCACCGTTACTTCTCAGGATCATTGCACGCTTATTTGGACATTGAGTTGCAATGTGACCCCTACCCAAACACTTAAAAACATTTAACATCTCTATTTCTACTCGGTTGGGGTTCAAATTTACCTGTCTCTTTGCTAGAACCCACATCTTTGTGCTTGGGTAACTCGGCTTTGGACTTGTAATTGGTCATCTCGTCCCTTTTACTCCAATTTGGCTTCCACGATGAGGTAGAACCTGAATTCTGCCCAAACCGTGTGGAGCCCTTTCGTTTAAGTTGCCTTTCAACTTTTATTGCCATATGCACCATGTCTTCTAATTCCACATAGTGCTGCAATTCAACCACATTTGCTATGTCCCTATTTAGTCCTTGCAGAAATCGAGCCATGGTTGCCTCCCTATCTTCTTCTACATTGGCCCTAATTATGGTAATCTCCATCTCCTTGTGGTAGTCCTCCACACCTTTGGTGCCCTGAGTGAGCCCTTGCAGCCTTTAGTACAACTCCCTGTAATAGTGAGTAGGGACAAACCTCCTCCTCATGATAGCCTTCATCTCCTTCCATGTATCAATAGGCCGCTCATGATTCCTTTTCCTAGTCAAAACAAGTTAATCCCACCAAATAATAGCATAATCAGTAAATTCAACTGTAGCAAGCTTTACCTTTTTCTCCTCGGAATAGTTATGGCAATCAAAAACCAATTCAACCTTCTTTTCCCATTCTAGGTATGCATCAGGATCATTCTTACCTTGGAATGAAGGAATTGTCATTTTAATACTACCCAAATTATGGTTGTAGGTGCCTTGCCTCTCAACTCCTCTTCGATCCCTTCTATTGTGACCAGTTCTAACCATCGTAGTTTGATCGTCAACTTCATCATCTTCTACATCATCTTCATGGTCATAGGCACGTGTCAACTGCCTTCTTGCTTTGGGAGCCTCATATTCCCTATGTCTCCTTTGCAACTCTGCTATTGTATTAGCTTGCTCCTCCATCCTCTCCCTCATATCATTAAATCTGGTATTCATACGCTCAAATTGTTGTTGCATAGCTTTGATCATGAAGGACACATCACCAATTCCCTCTTGAGCTACACCTTTGTCTTTGGACGTCATAGTCTTATTTCTGCACAAACAAATGGACACCTCACAAAACACTCCCTCACGTGTGTCACTCAAAAGATTATGTCACACTCCCTCGTGTTTACACTCTTTATGGTTTTTCTTTATATGAACTTTCACTCTTACCTTTTTCCACTCAGATTTTCCCTTTCAGCTCTATAAAGAACTAAAGAACGTAAATCAAGGGTATTGATGTAGAACAGAATAAGCTAAATGGCGTAGAATTGAACAAATTGAAGAACAAAGAATCAAGTGACAAAGGATGTTAACACAAACGGATTTAATGAACTAAATTCACAAGAATCAAGAGAAGGATAATATAACCTAAATGACAACTTGAGTAACAAAATAGGAAAACAGATGATGGAATTGGAGTTGAACAAGAAAACTTTATTATTATTGTAGCCAATATGACCAAACTGTTAACTTTTTTATGTTTTCTTTCTTTTGTTTTCTTCCTTCCCTTTTTTTTTTTCCCGTCGTTTTGTTTTGTCGTTTCTTTTTCCGTCTTTTTTTTTTCGTTTTTTTTTTCCGTCGTTTTTTTTTTCGTCTTTTTTTTTTTCAACACAAAACAATAATAGAATACTTAAATATACCAATTGAAATTGAAATTAGCACGTTTATGAGAAACAAGCAAAGAAAGAAGGATGGCAAATAAACAGATTTGTGCATTTGAATGATAATGCACATAATAGACAAACTAAATAACAATAAATAAATCAAAAGATAGAAAATTGAAGAGTGAGTGGATTCAACCTGATTTAGAACCAGGCTCTGATACCAACTGATGCGGAAAACCCCAAAAAGACATGGTTTAGGGACCCCACACACACAAGGAATCAAAGAACAACTAGGAAAGCTAAATCAGAGTTTAATATCACAAACCCTAGACCCACCCTTCAAGAAACACGAACTTAGAACATTCAAGAAGGATATGGACGCCACACTCCAGAAAAGGAAGGAATTGGGAATGATAAGTCGCTGGGAACGCCACAAGAAGAAATACCTCTTGATAAGTTCCTTAGTCCCTAAAAGAACCGAGAGGAAAAAACTCTTGCTTTCTATTTCACTCAAAATTGTCTGATCCTCCAGAGCTTACAAGGGGTGCCTATTTATAGGCTAAGATAGCAATCCTAAAGAGGTACAAATTCCTACTTAGGAGAAATCCTTATTTTGGAGGAATTCCTAATTGTGGACAAATTCCAACATAAATAATAAACTCTTATTTAAGAAGAAATGCTATTACTTATTCTGACCTATTAAGTATTCTAATTATATTAATTGGGCATGGACTCCTTATCAAACTTGAATTCGCATCATTTGAAGCTGGGTTGGCCTGAATGTTCTGAATCAGCCCATTTAGTACTTCTTTAATCTTTTTGGCTCTAGCTCGTGTTATTGGGCCTTCTGGAATGTACAATGGACCTCTTGCAACCATTGAAGCCTTTCACCCATCATCTCTATGGTTCTCATCACATTATGTTGTCCCTATTAGACATATGACTTAGGCTCCTAAATGTAAGTGTGCTCACAAGACACATAACTCATTTACAAAGTATAAAAGGTTGTTTGAGAAAATTAAATGGATACATGGTTGAGTGATAGAAACTCATAATATACAAGTGGAAGATGTTGATTTTTGGGTCCAAGTATTCACCCATGACAAATTAGTTGGTCTAACTCAACTCAATAAATTAATTGGGCAATTAATGGACAATCAATTATAAAAAGGAAGCAATTAAAGGGCTTTAAACTACCATCTCCTATATAATTAGCTCCCCTTTCTCTCTATCTATAAAAGTTAGTGTTGTTCCCACAGCCTTGTATGGGTTGTAATTATTGTTAACTAAATTTAAGTGTGCAAGTAATTTGAAGCCACATGGAGGGGCAAGAAAGTAAATCTGCCATAATAAGCCCTACTAGGGTTTTCATGGAAGAGAGTATATAAACCCAAACCCTTGGAAGAAAAGAGGGTACATGGGACAATAGAGTGAAAATGGAAAAACACGGTTGGACGGTGAGAGAGAAAACCCAGCTAGACGGTGAGAGAGAAAACCTGTGAGAGACGTACAACCACTGTGAGAGAAACGGACAACACGGCAGGGAGAAAACCGTGTGACGGCAAGAAAGAGAAACCCGTGAGAAACGTACAACCACCGACGTGAGACCAGAATGTGCGATGGTGTGACTAATCAAAAGCGTGGGGCAGGCCGTGAGACATGAAATGGCAGACCAGAAGCATAAGTGCAAGCCATGAAACCGTGAGACGGTGAAAGTAGGAGTTGTGTGAAATAACCTAGAGAAAGAATTCGGTGAAGCATAGGAAAGAACTCAACGTATTTCCAGATTTCTTCAAGAGAGGTTAGAGAGTGTTGTGGTGGACTTCTAAGCGGCAGTGAAGCAGCCTATTCAATTCAACAGAGGTAAGACAAGTTAGAAGAAGGGTAGACACAGTAAGTAACACTCTTTGTATTGTACTTACTTTGTATTTGCAATAGTGAAAGGAACAGAGGATTAAGACATCCATTATAACTACATTGTGAACATCGGGAGTACCACATTGGTATTCTCAAGTATAGTGGATTGTCTCGGTAGAGGAAGAGTCCCTACCGCCGTGGACGTATGTCACATTAACGGAACCACGTAAATCTCTTGTGTCCTTACTTTGAATTTACGTTTTGTGTTTTGAATTGAGTTGTGAACGCAGCTAAAGTATCATCGAACCCATAACCTAAAGAAGACCTAATCAAGAACATCCAATCTATCTAATAGGCAAGGTGTCTGAAAGGTGACTTTGGAGACTGTTGTGATTAGTAGGTAACAATAGATCTACCTTAGTCGAATCTGAGAAAGAGTTCGCTTTTGAGAAGAGTTTGAAGTTGTTCACATACCTACGTATTGACGAGAGCTAGAGTATTAAATAAGTAGAATACTTTGGCTTAAATTATCAGAGTGTGTTTTTAAGAGTTGTGATACTGATTCACCCCTCTTTCTCAGTATCACAGACTAGTAGATCCTAAGGTGAAGTTGGGAACTTTAATTGGTATAAGAGCACAGGTTCACCAGGATAAAGCTTAACAGCTTGGTGTACTAGTTTGAAGAGCTCCAAAAGTTTTAACTTGTTCAGCATACTGAGAAATGGATATCGGTACCAACATCAGCACTACTTACAGTAAGAAGGGTCCAATCTTCAACGGAACCAACTACCATATGTGGAGAGCAAGAATGCAAGTGGTATTTGCAACCATGGGCATGAACGTGGTGAAATCCGTACATAAGGGTTTTGTGGCTCCAGAAAAAGGTAAAGACCCAACCCCAGAAGAATTAAGGTAGTTTGAGATCAATAGGAAGGCCTCAAACATCATCATTTCATCATTGACAAATGCTGACTATGCTAAAGTTATGGACTGCAAATCTGCCAAGGAGATATGGGACAAATTGCAGAAAGTCTATGAAAGTGATGGCAGAATGAAGAAGGCCAAGCTTCAAGTTTTCAAGGAAAGATATGAATCTCTCAGAATGCAGAAAAATAAGGCAATCCAAGAGTTCTTCACCAGGGTTATTAATGTTGTAAACGATCTTAGAAGTCATGGGAAGAACAAGAAGGACTCATCTATTGTGAAGAAAATTCTGAGAATTCTACCTGAGAGGTTTGCCTCAAAGGTGGCAACCATAGAGGAGAGTAGAGATCTCAATTATATGTCTCTACATGATCTCCAGTGCAATCTCATTGCATATGAGATGAGAATAAAGTCAACTAAGAGCTCCTCAACGTCAAAATTATCAAAGGAGGTAGCTTTCAAAGCTATGAAACACTTGAAGATAAAAGAAGAGAAACAATCATCCAGTGAGGATGATGATGATAATAAGGAAGAAAGTGAAGGTGAAGTGTTGGCATACTTCACAAGGAAGTTCAAAAAAGGGTCTAAAAAGGGAAAAAGACAGTTGTCCTTGAGATGTTACCACTGTGGCCAGACTAGACACTTTGCTTCTTAGTGCAAAGTGAAACTTGATGATGAAGATGAGGATGGTGATGATGAGCTGAATTCAAAATGGAGAAGACCATCATTCAAATCAAAGAAGTCCAGCAGTAAAAAGGGTGCAGTCAAAGCTGAGAAAAAGGAGAAAGCTATCTTCCAACCAGTTCAAAAAAAGGAATATAAAACTAAAAGGGTGATGGCTAATATAGCTAAAATTGCATTAAAGGCTGACTACAAGGATAAGCAGTGGATCCTTGACAGTGGATGCACTTCACACATGACAAGAGACAAGAGTAAATTATCAAAGCTAAACAAGTCAAAAGAAGGCAAAGTCAAGTTTGGCAATAATGATTCACTCAACATCAGTGGTCAGGGGTCAGTAAATATTGGAAAAGGAAAGCTGAAAGATGTTTTGCATGTTGAAGGACTTAGATATAATCTAGCATCTATCAGCCAGCTATGCAACGAAGACCACAAAGTGATATTCACAAAAACAAGTTGCCAAATAAAAAGTAAAGAAGGCAATACTGTTACAGCTGAAAAGAGAACAGCTGGAAATTTATATGTAATTGATGAGGACAAGACAAACAGCTGTTTGCTTACAAAAGAAGAAGAAAATCAACTCTGGCATAGGAGGCTGGGACACTTAACACATAAGAACATGAGGAAGTTAACCATTACTCATGCAATCAGAGACATTCCAGACCTCAAGAGAGAGAGGGAGTATGTCTACTTAGCATGCTCTAAAGGAAAACAGGTCAGGAAGCAGTATAAGACCACAAAGTTTAGTTCTGAAGCAGTGCTTGACATTGTATATATTGATTTGTGTGGGCTGATGAGAACAAAAGGGTTAAATGGTAAGAGGTACTTCATCTTGTTTATTGATGATTATTCCAGAAGGACTTGCATCATGCACCTCAAACACAAGTCAGAAGTTTTAAAATGCTTTAAGAAATACAGAAGATTGGCTAAAAATAAGAGTGGAAAGAAGATCAAAGCATTAAGGTCAGATCAAGGTACTGAATTCCCAAATAGAGCTTTTGAAGATTACCTTGAGAAGCATGGAATTCACCATCAGATGGCAGCAGCAAGAACACCTCAACAGAACAGGGTGCTAGAAAGGAAAAATAGAGTTGTGGTTGAAATGGCAAGAACTCTACTGCTGGAATCCAAGCTTCACACAAGATTTTGGATAGAAGCAACATTTATAGCTGTATATCTACTGAATAGAGTCTTACTAAGGCCCAATACTGATAAGACTCCACATGAGTTATGGAGTGTGTTGTTCCCACAGCCTTGTATGGGTTGTAATTGTTGTCAACCAGATTTAAGTGTGCAAGCAGAAGTAGCTCATTCAAGCGTTCAAGGGATGAGTTTTTAGTAAAAAGAAAGGTGCAAGAAAAATAAATTAAGAAGGAGGATAATGCTGAATTTTGAATGGAACAGTAATATAAAGTCACATAGAGGGGCAAGAAAGGAAATTCGCCGCAACTCCAGTAAACCCTACTAGGGTTTGCATGGAACAGTAATATGAAGTCACATAAAGGGGCAAGAAAGGAAATTCGCCGCAGTTCCAGTAAACCCTATTAGGGTTTGCATAGAAGGGAGTATATAAACCGGTAAAGCAAGAAAAGATAAGACATTTGACAGAAATGAGAGAGCTCACCACCGAAAGATAGAGACAGCCACCATCATAAGAGAGATACACACCCCTGTAAGAGAGACAGCCACCACCGTAAGAGAGATACACACCACCGTAAGAGAGAAACACATACCACCGGGAGGCAGGCCGAGAGACGTGAACCAGAAAAACCAGAAGTAGGAGACAGGCCGAGAAACATGAACTAGAAAAACCAGAAGCAGGAGGCAGGCCAAGAAACGTGAACCAGCAAAACCAAAAGCGTGGTGCAAGCCAAGAGACGTGAAACAGCAGACCAAGAGCGTGGTGTAAGCCAAGAGACTTGAAACGGTAGACCAGAAATGTGAGGCAGTCTGTGAGGCATGAAACAGTAGACCAGTAGCGTAAGGCAGGTCGTGAGACGTGAAAAGGTAGACCTGAAGTGTGAGTGCAGGTCGTGAAACGATGAGACAGTGAGACCAGGAGTTGGGTGAGACAACCTAGAGAAGAAATTCAGTGTAGCATTTGAGAGAACTCAACGTATTTCCAGATTTCTTCAAGAGAGGTTAGAGAAAGTTTTGGTGATTTCCAAGCGGTAGTGAAGCAGCCTATTCAAATCAAACAGAGGTAACACAAGATAGAAGAAGGGTAGACACAATAAGTGACATTCTTTGTATTGTAATTGCTTTGTATTTGCAATAGTGAAAGGAATAGAAGATTAAGACATCTATTGTAATCATAGGGAATACCATACTGGTGTTCTCAAGTATAGTGGATTGTCTCAGTAGGGGAAGAATCTCTACCACCGTGGAGTACGTCACATTAACGGAACCACATAAATCTCTCGTGTCCTTGCTTTGAATTTACATTCTGTGTTTTGAATTGAGTTGTGAACGCAGCTAAAGAATCATCAAACCCATAACCTAAAAGAAGACCTAATCAAGAACAACAAATCCGTTTAATAGGCAAGGTGTCTGAAAGGTAGTTTGGGGACTATTGTGACTAGTAGGTAACAATAGATCTACCTTAGTTGAATCTGAGAAAGAATTCATTTCTAAGAAGAGTTTGAAGTTGTTCACCTATCAATTAAAAAGAAGGGGTGTAATATTGATTCACCCCCCCTCTCAGTATCACAGACTAGTAGATCCTAGGGTGAAGTGGGGAACTTCAAAATGGGAAAAAGATAACAGCCAAGTATCTCAAAATATTTGGCAGCCCATGTTTTATGAAGAACAAGGAGCAAAACTTGTGAAAATTCAATGCTAGGTCTGATGAAGGCATCTTTGTGGGATACTCAACAAAGACAAAAGGGTACAGAGTTTTCTTACATAAGATGGGAAAAGTGATCCCGTCTAGTGATGTGAGAATGGATGAGAACTGGAAAACAATGTAGAATGGAGAAGCTGAGGACAATGAAGAAGATGACTTCAATGTAGATGAAGAATCAGACCAACCTAAAGAAAAGGAACAAGAAGTAAGTTCAGACTCGGAGAAGAATGAGTCTGAAGATGAAGAAAGAGATCCTCTTGCAACTAAGATTGTGCAAGAAAGAAGGACAAAGAAAACGTGGACCAGTGCTTATCAAGGAAATCAGATCATAAGTGACCCATCAATAGAAGTTACAACAAGAAGAAGAATTGTGGGAGCTACTGCTTTACTCTCACAAGTTAAACCTAAATCTGTTAAAGAGGCTACATAAGATAAAGCCTAGGTCAAAACTATCAATGAGGAGCTAGATCAAATCGAGAAGAATGATACATGGGAGCTGGTTCCAAGACCCACTAACAAGAATGCCATAGGAACAAAATGGGTGTTTAGGAATAAACACAATGAAAATGGCAAGGTGGTGAGGAACAAGGCCAGGCTGGTTTGTAAAGGCTACACTCAGATAGAAGGAGTAGATGTTGATGAAACTTTTGCACCAGTGGCAAGGTTAGAAACTATTAGAATGTTCCTAGCTTTGGCAGCACATAAAAGGTATAAAGTTTATCATATGGATGTGAAATCAGCCTTTTTGAATAGACTCTTGAAAGAATAAGTGTATATTAAACAACACGATAGAGTACAAATCAGTGAGGATGAGACATACGTGTGCAAGCTGAAGAAAGCCTTGTATGGCCTTAAACAAGCCCCAAGAGTATGGTACAGTAGGCTGGATGCGTATTTGAAAAGGTTGAACTTCAAAAGAGGAATAGTTGATAATAACCTATATGTGTTCAACTCAGAGAAAGGCCAGCTGATAACCATAGTATATATAGACGACATCATCTTTAGAGGGGATCACTCTGAATTATGCCAAGATTTTGCATAGAAAATGAGTGAGGAATTTGATATGTCATTGATTGGAGAAATGAATTACTTTCTTGGATTACAGATAAAACAGTGTGAAGAAGGTATTTTTATTTTTCAGATGAAATATGCCAAAAAGATGCTGAAAAAGTTTGGCATGGAGGATAGCAAACCTATCAATACCCCTATGACAGTGGGCTGCAAGTTAACAAAAGATCAGGAGGGAAGGAGTACAAGCCCTATAGAGTACAGGAAGATGATAGGGAGCCTTCTGTACCTTACAGCATCAAGACCTGATCTTATGCAAGCTGTATGCGTTGCCAACAGATTTCAAGTTGATCCTAAGGAATCTCATGTGTTGGCAGTGAAAAGAATCCTAAGATACCTCAAAGGGACACTAGAAATGGGTTTGTGGTATCTGGCCATAGATTCTATAAAACTACGAGCATACACTGATGCAGACTGGGCTAGAAGTATAGATGATAGAAAATCAACCAGCAGCTGCAGCTTCTACTTGGGTTCAAAGTGTGTTGCATGGTTAAGTAGAAAGCAAAACAGTGTTGCTTTGAGCACAGCTGAGGCTGAGTATATGGCTACTTGTGCAGCATGTACTCATGTGATATGGATGCAAAGACAATTGGCAGACTTGGGTGTTGAAGTGAAGTTACCAATAAGTGTACTTTGTGATAATCAAAGTGATATTACTCTCAACAAGAATCCGGTTCAACATTTAAGGAGCAAGCATATTGACATCCGGTATCACTTCATCAAAGATCAAGTGGAACAGGGTACAATTCAGCTAGAGTATATTGGCACTAAAGATCAAATTTCAAATATTTTAACTAAACCTTTGTCCACAGAGCTATTTGAAAAGCACAGATTAAGTTTATCTGTACAAATGTCTCCTTAAGCCTAAAAATCAGGTAAATCCTCCATCTCTACTTTGCGATTTTTTCAGATTTCTAATTGGTTGGCAAAGGGGCAGAGAAGCAACAGTGCAGGGGCAGCTGTTAAGAAAGGGGGAGTGCATATTTAGCGGGAGTTGTAATTGCTGCACAATGGCTTTTTGTTATGCGTGTTGCCAACAATTACAAAGGGGGAGATTGTTGTTCCCACAGCCTTGTATGGATTGTAATTGTTGTCAACTAGATTTAAGTGTGCAAGTAATTTGAAGCTACATGGAGGGGCAAGAAAGTAAATCTGTCGCAGTAAGCCCTATTAGGGTTTTCATGGAAGGGAGTATATAAACCCAAACCCTTGGAAGAAAAAGGGGTATACGAGACAATAGAGTGAAAACGAAAAAACACGGCTAGACAGTGAGAGAGAAAACCCGTGAGAGATGTATAACCACCGGGAGAGAAACGGACGACACGGTAGGGAGAAAACCGTATGACAACAAGAGAGAGAAACCCGTGAGAAACATACAACCATCGACGTGAGACCAGAATGTACGTCGGCGTGAGACCAGAACGTGCAACGGCATGACTAATCAGAAGTGTGGGGCAAGGCATGAGACGTGAAACAACAGACCAAAAGCGTGAGTGCAAGCCGTGAAACTGTAAGACGGTAAAAGTAAGAGTTATGTGAAATAACCTAAAGAAAGAATTCAGTAAAGCATTGGAAAAAACTCAACGTATTTCCAAATTTCTTCAAGAAAGGTTAAAGAGTGTTGTGGTGGACTTCTAAGCGGTAGTGAAGCAGCCTATTCAATTCAACAGAGGCAAGACAAGCTAGAAGAAGGGTAGACACAGTAAGTAATACTCTTTGTATTGTACTTGCTTTGTATTTGCAATAGTGAAAGGAACAGAGGATTAAGACATCCATTGTAACCACATTATGAACATCGGGATTATCACACTGGTATTCTCAAGTATAGTGGATTGTCTCGGTAGAAGAAGAGTCCCTACCACTGTGGACGTACGTCACATTGACGGAACCACGTAAATCTCTTATGTCCTTACTTTGAATTTACGTTCTGTGTTTTGAATTGAGTTGTGAACGCAGCTAAAGTATCATCGAACCCATAACCTAAAGAAGACCTAATCAAGAACATCCAATCTGTCTAATAGGCAAGGTGTCTGAAAGGTGACTTTGGAGACTATTGTGATTAGTAGGTAACAATAGATCTACCTTAGTCGAATCTGAGAAAGAGTTCGCTTTTGAGAAGAGTTTGAAGTTGTTCACATACATGCGTATTGACGAGAGCTAAAGTATTAAATAAGTATAATACTTTGGTTTAAATTATCAGAGTGTGTTTTTAAGGAGTGTGATACTGATTCACCCCCCCTCTCAGTATCATAGACTAGTAAATCATAGGGTGAAGTTGGGAATTTCAGTTAGAGAATAACAGAAATCAAAGATATAAGTCTCTTATGTAATGAAATAAAGAGAACAAAATATTAGAAATTATTCTCACATCTTGGGGTATTTGGACTATGGAAATTAGATGTTTTCCTGAAAAATTAGTGATTTAATCTTACAATCCTATATTGTAGAGAAACTTTTGTTGAGGCATTTTATATCTTTTAATAAATTTTGTTTGGAGATTATGCATTTAATTTTCAACAATCTTAATCTCAACTTTTGTAATCCTAATTATACTTGAATGCATGTTTTTTTTATCACTACTCTTAACTTTGTCTTCTAAGTCTTTGTTTTTACTTCAAAGAAATCTTAAAACTCTCTTATAAGCTTCTCTTATTTCTATGTTATACCATCTAAAGAATTTATAGTCCTTATTCTTCCAAGAGTGGCATCACAGAAATCATTACTCTAAGTTGTTATGGCTCCATAAGGTGTACATCTAAGCTAGCACACCATGATTACATAAGAAGTGATCTCATGCTCCACTTGAAATAGACGTTGACAACCCATTTGGAATCTCACTTCTTTGCTTAGCTTCATTATAGAAAGTTTGCAATCCATCATTTAGGATAGATGTAACTCTATAAGTTGACAATTCCTATTAAGTTCATTTAATGGTGAGATAAATCTGATAAAAAAAATTTCATATGGTCTAAATTGTTAATTTTAGGAGGTTAGGATAAATTTGATAAAAAAACACAAAGGTTGAAATATTTTAATATATTAACCCTTTATTTAACAATTTAGCATAAACCTTTAATGCATATTTACTACAACCTTACACACAGTAATCATTTTTTCTTTCTAAGAAGGGGAAAGTTTTTTGCTTTCACCCTATCTAATTTTAAAGCCAAGCAAGCATTTTTTTTTTTTTGGCTTTTTTAAAATAAAAAAATCAAATTAAGTAGGTAAATAATAATAATAATAGTAATATAGACTTACTTTGATTCATTAAATTCCTAATGCAAGAAAATTACTTTTTATACTCAAATTTAAGGTATAATTATATTTTGCATCCCAAATTTTTTAAAATTATATTTTACAATCTAATAATTATTGGTGATAACAAAAAAAAAATCCTTCATTTAATAAGTGTGCATGCAACATTGTCACCTTACACATAACAATCATCTTTCCTTTCCAAGAAGTTCAGGAAGTTTTTTACTTTATCTCTTCTATTTTTAGAAATAAGCAAGTCATTTGTTCTTGTAAAAATAAAACTTTTCAAGTAAAGTAAGTAAGTAAAGAATAATATGGACCTAGTTTGGTTAATTGAATTCCTTATGTAAGAAAATTATTCTTTACACTTCATATTTAGGATATAATTATATTTCACACCTTATATTTTTATAAATTACATTTTACATCCTATTAAATCTCTTATTTACATTTATTTGCAATTTAAAAAATTAATTTTAATTACAAAAAATTCATTATAAATTGCTTAAAGGGTCTAAAATGCCCTTATATATAATATTTCTTAAAAACAAGCCATTACACTTATTTTGTGGCCAAATAAAGGACAAAAATGAAATAAAACAACCTAAAACAATAATAAAGTCCTTACTTTTGCCCTTATAAATATATATAAAAAAAAAACTTTATCAACATTCTTATTCTCTTTCCATTTTTTCTCATACCCTAGCTTCTTGGCACTTACATCATTCTCTTTATGTGTAACCTTTAGCAATATTTCTTTCTACCACAAGCTATAATATGTTTAAAGGGCTAAAATTCATAAACATACAATAAAAATCATGTAAAAACTGAGTATTAATGAAGTATCGAAGTCTCAAAGGAATAAAAACAATTTTTATTATTATTGTGATGAAAGCAATTACAATGCTTCATTCTTAAGTTGGTGTCTACCATTGAGCACTTTCAATGAAAAGAATTTAACAAAATCTCACAATATTCATAATGTAATAGTGATAAGAGATTATTTATTGGATTCAAGTACTATAAATGTTAAAGTACATATAATGAAAGGAGATTTTCAAAAGATATTTGTCAAGTTAAACAACATAGACATGACAGTAAACTCTATGAAGATAGTTGTAATGCTATTATTATATTGTACCATGATATTATATGTTCTAGTTATTTCAACACTTTTTAGTAAGCTAAGGGTTTAGGAAATTACCATGATAATTAGCTAGAACTCTGTGAAAACAAAGAATGTGATTATAGTGTATGCCTCCTATGATGCTCTAGTTTTAGTCTTCTTCTTTTCCTTTTAATGTATGAGAAGGAAATGAGCAACTTGTTTATGTTTAATAAAATGCTTTCAAACAAACATAGTTCTTTATGGGTTGCTACCTCTAAATTATTATTTTCTTAAGACTCTTACTATTCTTTTTTTCTTAAGACTCTTGCTAGAAACAACATAAGATCCCTTTAAGCCTTTTTTTTTTTAACAGTATTCTCTATTCTTATTAGGCTCTTACTAAGAACAATACTAACTCTTCTTGATGTCTTTACCATTTGTTTTACTTCTTTTTTTTTTTTCTTTTGAGGTTCTTGTCATTTCCAACTACTACACCTTAATTTTAAGTGAGACTTTTATTGTTACTAATGTTCAAATTGTCAAAATTTAGAGAATTGATAGAATTTAAACTCCCTACTAACTTCTTAGCTAGATGTTTAACCCTAGGATTCTTGCTAAAGACATTGTTACCAACAAGGTTCAACAATACCTAATATAAGCTCTACATAATCAATGTCAAATTCACTAAGGTCAACATCATCTAATAATAGAGTAATAATGTTAAAGGGCATTACAAGTGGTCACTCTTCAGTTTTAAAAGCTAATGGCAACTTGAAAGGCAAGGACCTAGCAGCAACTTCTTCTTCTAGAAAGAAATGAAAAGTTCTTGTTACTTTCAATACAAAACCCAACAATTGTCCTTAAAATGAAGCATGTATTCTCAACGCCAAACAAGGGCTTGCACGCCTTTATGAAATGTATAAAGATGGCATTTTCTTTTTATGGAATATCTAATATATCATCCTTTTTTTTATAATGAACTACTAGTGATCAATATGGTTCCTTATGCATGAAACCAATAAATCACAATTTAATTAATTAAAAAAGTATTGGTGTATTATAAACAAACTTTTAACTCAATAAAATAAAATAAAAGGAAGCTCAGCATGTTGAATTCATCAAAAATGTTATTAAAGAATTCGTTGTGGTCCTAATTATCCAAAAAAAAAAGGAAGAAAATATCAATGGAGTTTAAAAAGAGGCAAAAATCAACCAAAAAAAAAAAACGACAAAATCAATAACAACAAGAATGACCTAGTGCTGATAAACCTTAGAAAATGCCTTTATATGGTTCCAAACATTACGGAGGAACAAAATTTTGTGAAGTTCTGGCAAAAATTTCAATTAAATGCTTTGGATATAATCCTAAAGACAGTACATCAAAAAAAAAAAAAATACATAACAAACCCCTAAACAAATCTTTAAAAAAATAAAAATAATAAAAATAAACACATAAAACAATATCTAATACAAGTCAAACACAAATTTACTTACAAAATTTTGATTGGCAGGAACAAATTTTGACAAAGGATCGCAATTTCAATGAAGTGGATCAAGAATTTGGAGAAAGGGGGTGAGAGAGAAGGAAGCGGCAAATGTTCTAAGCTTTCCTTCCTGTATAGGTTAACCTACGTCTCTCTTTTTTTTTTTTAAAAATAAATTATATAATTAAAAATAATGTATATAATACATAAACTATAAATAAAATATAATACATAAACTATAAATAAAATAACTTTCCGATATAATGTTATATATATATATATATATATATATATATATATATATAAATAAATAATTACTTCTATATAATTCTTGATATACAGTAAATATTGTTCCCTCGTGTAAGACGGATATTAATTTAAAAATATAAAATATAATTTCTACAAATTTAAAAGTACAAATACATACATAAATAGTAACTTTTCCTCCCTTCCTTGTGCCTCCTAATGGCCCTCTTCTTCCTCTCAAGGCTGCCTTTTTTTTTTTTTTTTTTTATTTTTTTTTTTTTTTTTTTTTTTTCTCTTTTCTCTCTTCTTCTAGTAGACAAAGAAAAACATAATAATAATAATAATAATAATAAAAAAAAAGAAGCAAACAAGCAAACAATTGTCTCTCAGAGGGGACGACGGTGTGTGGACTGGAGGGGGTGTGGGCGACATGGCAGCAGCAGTGGTAGTCGGCTACTGCAAGCCTTCACCATTTCTCGGCCAATTCCCTTCTCACTTTGTACCTCTCGCTCTCTCTCTCTCTCTCTCTCTATCTATATATATATCTCTATATATAAAAATCATCTGATTAATGTAATAAATATAACGAAAATGGGGCAGGGAAAATCGGCATCAAAGCAGAATAATAATAATAATAATAATGTGGGGAGTGGTGGTGCAGTGCAAGGGCAACCATGGGGTTGTAAAGTCAGCGCTCTGTTTTGGGGTTCAAGAAACAGCAACTCTGTGGAGGAGGCAGCGGCAGCAGCACAAGCACAAGCACAAGCACACCAAATGGACTTTTCGCTGCCGGATGATTCTACTCTATCAGTTACAGCAGTCTCGCTCTGACCTTAGCTTAGATAGACCTCTGTTTTTGTTGCTTTACTTTTTTTTTTTTTTTTATGGTCATCCCCACTCCCACGATATATTCATAATATCTGTTTTTTGCGTTCTGTTTGTATTGTATGTATTATTTGGTAATTTGGGTTCGTATTTTTGCAGGGAATCTCAGGAAATCAAACGATACCCAGAAAGATTTTCATTTCAGTGGTTTCTTCTATCTCAGAGGTCTCGTCCAGTGATTGGGATGCCTGTAATCTGGATGCGACTGGTCCTCAAAAATTTAATCCATTCCTTACCCATGCTTTTCTTTCCAGCTTAGAACTGTCTCGTTCTGCCGTCAAGGTCTCCTCACCTTCTGTGCCTTACCCACTGGCTTTTCTTTTTCTTTTTAGTTTCCTTTTAGACTAGGCATAAATTACAATGGAATTATTGCCCTCTTCTTTTACCTGAAACTGGAAATGGGTTTAGTTAGAGTCATTTCACTGCATATTTACACGATACATATAGATGATTTATTACAATTTTCCTTTTTCTATTGTAAAATCTGCTCATCGATCAAGGGATTTTTTTTTTTTTTTTAAAATTTCTGGGTTCATAGTTCGGGGTTTCTTTGTTGAGCTTTTCTTTCTCATTAGTTGGGTTCCTTGCTTGAAACTGGAAGTGGTTTTCATTTCTTTCTTTTGTAGCATAACATCACTGAAGGCAAAGCCTTGTTGTGACAACATGGTTACTCCATTGTGACCTGAATTTCACATGTTCAATTTATGGAAACAAGTCTCTCTATAAAACAAAACAAGGGTAAAATTCTGTACACCTCACACTTCCCTAGACTTCACAATAAGGGAGTATCAAACACTGGGAGACCCTTTGTAGCTGAATTTCAGATGCAAGCCATTATTGCTTTATCATTATTCTAGAATCTGTGGCTATTTTTTTTTTTTTGGACATTAATGGGTGGAGATGGGCCTATTTCTGGATGACAAAAATTAGCTTAGAAATTTTACTGTTGTCTTGGTTTTGCATTTAAATAATGTAGGAAACAGGATGGATGCCCAGCCATATTGTTGCTAAAGATGAATGTGAAAACATTTTGGGGGTTGTTCCACTATATCTTAAAAGGTGCACCATCTGCTATGCTGTCCATCCAAAAACTTGTTTCTTATCTTCAAGAATCATCTCAAAGCTTTCTTTATGCACTTTTGCTGGTTAGCTGTTGTCTCATGCCTTTTAGTTCTGATTTACAGTCACTCGTATGGTGAGTTTGTCTTCGACCATTCTTGGGCAGATGCCTATTATGGCTTTGGATCAAGATACTATCCAAAGTTCCAATGCTGTGTACCTTTCACTCCTGTAGCTGGTCCAAGGATTTTAATTCGCAATACTCCTGTCAAAAGCCAGCTTTTCAACATTATAGTCTCTGCATTGAAGAATCTGACTACTAAGGTACAAGTAAAAAGGCAAATTAAGGTTCCTCATGGATGTTTTCCACCTTTTTCATTGATTCCTTTTATTTCACCTAAGGAGTTGTTTCTCACTTTAGTTTGCATCATATAAATGTAAATTACAGAGGTCTTGTTTGAAGGAATTTTGTGCATGTGTCTTGCATATGACATAATATTTGATGAGATCTCTACTCTGATTTTGTGCACCAAATGTGTTGCTTCTTTTTGTGAATTTGTGCCCCTGGATATTTTACAGTCTTTGGTCTTGTAAGGGATAGAAAATTACCTGGCTACTAAATTGACAATGGGAAAGGTTTTTGAAATCCATGCACCTTAAACTTCATGATTCATCATTGTGCAATTGGAACTGGAGACTAGAAATATCACTCTTTCTTATATTGTTCACTTGCAGAGGCATAAGCCAGGGATTTGTAGAAGAAAATCTTGGTAAGGATTTGTTTTGGTGTGACTGGATCTTACTATTGTGTTGCCATAGTTTTCATGATTGTGTTTTTCTTCAGAAGCATTCATTAGTTTTGTTGCAATATTGCTGATCAATGTGGTTTTGAGTTAATTATATTTGCTACTTTACATTCCAGCTTGCTCTTGTTGCATTTTTTTTTTCCATAACTGCTGTATTATTGATGTTTGAAATATATAGGACTATGTATGTTTTATTCTAATTTTCAACAAATTTTGATTGGTATTGCTTTATATCTTTTAACAGTCACGGGTGTCATCACTCCATGTGACATTCACGTCTGAAATGGAATGGTACAAACTAAAGGAAAAAGGATTTCTGCAGAGGATTGGAATGCAGTACCACTGGAAAAACCGTAACTATAAAAAGTGAGTGGTGGCCTTCTCAAACTCTCAATCATGTACCAATGTTATGAAAATAACTTTGTTGATATTACTTCTGACCCATAATGCTGAGTTATTGTCCGTTATGAAATTGTGTGACCTTAGAGTTACCATTTTAGACAATAATTGAGCAATTTATTACAAAGAAAAAGTAAAAGCAATGATTGGCGAAATACAAGAAAGCTTCTATAGTAACTACCTGGGCCTAGGAGTGTTTGAAACAACTGAAAATTTCAGTTAACTGACATAACTAAACCAAACCATACTGAAATTTTAGTAACCTAACATAATTTTGTAATTGGTTAACCGAACCAATGTAAACCTAGGGTGTGATTTATTGATGTGCATACTCTGTTTTCTTGTGGTAACTTTATGGGAATGAGGAAACTCTCTCTTGTGATGCACATATCTTGGGTTGTGTTCCTTAAAATTGATATACTCATTCAGTGAAGTGAAATAATACACTGGCTAGCTTGGATGTATGTGTCAAACATCACCTTGTAATTGAAGGTTAACATTTGTTTCTTGGCACTGAGAGAATATCCTGTAGATTATGAATTGAGCAATGATTACAGATCCCATTATAAATGACTTCCTTTCTAGACGGCTCAATCAGCATGAATTCTTATCATGCAGATTTTACTTTAATTGCATATTACTATGGAACAGTTTGGCCTACACACCCTGTTCTACCAAATTTGATTATCATCAAAATGGGACCAATTTTTTCACAATTTTGGCATTAGAGGCCATCATTTTATAGTGGCTTCATAAGCACATGATGATTGAATTTGCATTGGTAAATCCTTCAAATGCATTGTTAGACTTACCTTCTAGCTTTACTTGACTTCTGACCTTTACTACATGATTTTATACCATGTTTTCTTATTAGCAATAAAAATGCTTCTACATGTAACTGCAGTTTTGATGAATTCTTGATGGATATGAAGCAAAGCAAAAGGAAAAATATTCGTCAAGAGCGCAAAAAGGTTTCCCTTCTTTCCTTACTCTTTTTTTCTTCTCCTCCTCTTTTTATTTGGTCCAACAATCAGCGACTAATGAAGCTTAGCCTTTCATCCTCCTCATAATCCCTCGATCTCATTGCATGGGTTCAAATCATTCTACAACATGCTGCAAAACTTGTTCTTTTAGGGTTCAAGTCAATATGTAATTTGTGCTTTTTTTCAAATGAAGATACAATGCCTACCAACATAGTAATGATGTAAATATTCAATTTTTGTGGGAATTTTTCTTAAAAGTAAAGTGTCGCAATATTTGCAATTTTGTGGTGGCCAGTAAGATTTACTTGCTTTAGTACCAAGTCAACTATTATGCCACCTTGGTCAATTTATTGCTAACAGCATCAAGCAAAACAACAGTAAAACATTGAGGTAGTCCATTTAAGACAAACAAGACAGTGTGAAAAATTACTTTGTTGTGAGATTGAGGTATCTCCTAACCCGTGCTAACCAAATTGGAAAAATATATGGCTGACTTGGATGTTTCTTTGTAAAATTCATTGCAATTGAGTTTATGTGTTGTTTGGTAAAATTGATGTGACAAACATGAAATTTTGCAATATATATATTGTCTCTCAATCTTCATATCATTATGAGGATTCACTATGCATTATGTTGTTTTCAGGTGTAGGCATGAGAAGTTTATGCCTCGGATTTAGTTCCTAGCTGTAATCATTTTGGTCTGAATAATTGTAGTGCTGCTGTTTGCTTGTTTCTGTTTATGTACAACTGACTCATTTTCTCTCCCTTGCTCTCCAATCACTATCACTAATCAATTAGTTTTTGATTTTGATTGTGTTACTGAATTATCTGAATGCAGATTTCTTCACAAAATTTGACAATGAAACGGCTCCGGGGCGATGAAATAAAGGTACTTACTATTTGTTTTTAATCTTTCTTAATTTTTACATTTTTATTTTTCCAAGTCCTCCATATGATACAATCTTGATAATGTTAAATTTTGTTTGTTTGTAAACTGCGAACTCTATGCTGTTCATAATATAGGATAACTGTCTTTAATGACCTCTTAGAGTTGCTGTGCATCATAATAGTGTAGGTAACACCTCATTTGCAGTTTCTTTTATCCTCTCATTTCTTGGTATATAACAATAACATGATTGCTAATGTCAGAAAACTTGCCATTAGATGTAGAATGAATTATGCAGCACACATTGGATGGTCAGTTGTACCTAAAATGCTCCATAGATGCTACTGCTTTGATGTTGAATTATGACTCTATGACTACCTAAAATGAAAGAATTCGGAGGGAAAAATCACAAAAACTGAAGTCAAAAGCTGTTTTATACATCCAATGCATTGTATAGGATGGAATTGGTGTTCTACTCGACACTTAGACACTCAGAAACTTAGAAAAAATAAATAAAAATCAATTCTTACCTTCTTTTGTTCTTTTATCAATTCTTACCTTCTTTTGTTCTTTTCTTGATGACAGGCTAAGCATTGGGACTCTTTCTACAACTTCTATAGGAACACCACAGATAACAAGTTTGGTTTCTACCTTAGACCTTTATCCTGTTTATGATAATTTTGATATAGCAAACACTTAGCTTCTTGTAATTTAGAACACTGCAGAACTCTGTAGAAACAAGCAACATGCTGGAATGCTACATTATTGATTTACATTTGTATTTACTTTTGTAGATGGGGTAGTCCTTATCTTACAAAAGATTTCTTCCATACCATGGGATCAATGATGGGGGATAAGCTTCTGCTTGTTGTTGCTGAAGACAGTGAAGAACTTGTTGCTGGAGCTCTTAATCTTATTGGTGGAGATACTCTATTTGGTCGTCTATGGGGTTGTCACCCAAAAGCCTATTATCCAAGTTTGCATTTTGAAGCATGCTATTACCAGGTTCAAACTATACTATGTGAACATTCTTCATTTTTCTCTTTCTACAGTAAAAAATTGTTCAAAAATAAAAAGGCACTTATGCGTGCACACACAAAAGAAGGAACAACCTGCTTATTGTTTCTCTACTAACATAGCATGGTAAAAAAGCAGTCTGCAAAAGGTTCCATGCAAAACAAAAAAATAATTGTAAACCTCATCCTGTAAGTACTGCAAGTTGTGTAACCCCACTGTTGTCAGCATGGAAGGATGAAGAAGAAGTTTTGTGATTTTCTTGTCTCATAACTATCTTGTTCATTGCCATTCTCGATCCTTCCTAGCCACCTCTGCCTGCACCATTTTTTGTTATTTATGCATCCAAGCCCATTAGCAGTATTCATCTACAGGACTTATTAAGATCTGAATTGCAGAAAAAACTAGGGAAATTACCCTATCTCTCTCTCTCTCTCTGTGCATGTGTGTATGCATGTGGCTGAGACACATTTGTACTTGTAATAATTACTTGAAAATTTCATTATAAATTGTCAAGTGTCCAATATTTAATAACCAAACCTTCGAGCATGAATTTGTGACCAGCAATTGGATTTGAATCGAGAATTGTCTTTCCATTATGATACAAGGAAAGCAAACTTGATATGTAAAGAATCAGTGTTTTGTTTTGGGCAGTATATTGTTGATGTCATAGAAATTTCCTTTTGGAATTTGTGTGCAGTGTTTTATTTCTTGCAGAAATCATCAGCATGCAAAAATGGGCACCTTTATCCTACATTTCCTAATGTTCTCACGCAGGCAATAGAAGCAGCCATCGAACTCAATCTACAAACTGTTGAGGCAGGAGCTCAGGGTGAGCATAAGATTCAGCGAGGCTACCTGCCGGTGACAACTTACAGCTGTCACTACCTTGTTAATGAAGGATTCAGGCAAGCTGTACAGGAATTTTTAATAAGAGAAGCAAGCCAGGTACATTCATATATATATATCCTGCAACTATTAGCCTCATACCCTTTTCTGATGGTGTTATGCATTGCTAAAATCAAAATAATACCAGCATTCTGCATTCATACGTTGTTTTGTTTTGCCACACAACATGTTCATCGGGGGCATTTTGCTTCCTGGTTTTTCTTTTTTTTTTTTCGTTTTTCCCTCTTAGACTCTCCAAATGAACAAATGAAATGAGGCTTGGATTCTGCTGAGACCTTTAGCATGTGCTATATGAAATTCCACCTTCTCTGTCCAGCATTATGTCATTAATCTATTCTCCTGTTTACCTTTTTTTTTTTTTTTTCCCTGTCCCATCTCTCTTTCTCTCTCTCTCAATTTGTGTACATGATTGCAACTGCACATTACTCTTTTTAGTTGATGTGGAGTGTTAGAATTGGTAGATTGATGGTCATCCTTTGTTTTGACGATCCAAGTGCATAATTTATCTAGTTGAAAATTTTTGGCAGGTTGAACTTGTGGTGAAACTAATAAGCGATTCGGGTCCCTTCAAGGAGGGAATACAGTAGAAGTGGGAGGCATTAATACCTTCCAATGATTTATCTATATCATTAGTGTATTTTTCACAATTATTGTTACAAAAGTTGGCTTCCAGTTCTTGTAAATCAGTAAAACAATGTCTCAAATTAAGTAATACGAATATACGTGCAAGTAAAAATTATTTTGTACAGCCCATGATCGAATGAATCTTCTCATTCTAATGTGTATAAATCATTAATTGCAATTGTCAATACATTGGGAAAAAAATATTAAACTATGATTTTAGAGAATATTTTAGCGATTAAAAATGATATGGATTCCTAATCTTAAGAAAAATATTAAATTTATATGAACAAAAGGAAGTTATTTTTAGTGTATAATTTATAGTCAAAAATATTAAATTGAATCATACATTTATATTTAAATTTTGGAAAAGAAAATGAGTAAGTTATAAATGGGGTTTCATATATTAGTTGTTTTTTTTTTT
>CM038594.1:10602551-10629703 GCA_021533255.1 Ceriops tagal
TGTAAAGTATTACTATAAAAATAATCTAAATATATTTTAATTTTTTTTAAAAAATCTCATTCTTATTTTTGAGGTAAATAATTGTTGTAAAAAAATATCTAAATACTTTCAAAAAGTTTTTAAAAAGTCTCATTCATATAATTGATGTCATTAAAGTTAGGAATTTTTGTTAAAAATATCCCTTAACCTTAACAAATTTCTAATCAAAACACAAGGTCTTTATAATGTGTGTTCTTTGTTTTTTTTTTTACTTTTAAAAATTTCAAATCCCTAGTGTGTGCATTAATGATAAATTTTCCATTTTTGAAAGAGAAATAAATAAATAAAGTACAAAAAGGAAGAAATATTAAGGTAAAAATAAGTGAATAATAGTATTATTATTTATGATAGGTGTTTAGGTTGGTTATGACTTTTGTAAAACGTAACTATAGTTCCAAACATCAATAAATTTTGGTAAAATATATTAAGCCCTATAAATTTATAAAACAAGACAATTTTAAAAAATTAATAATTTATGGTATTTTAATTACATTTAAAATGATTAGTAGTTACTCCTAGTCAATGAGTAAAAAGACTTAGGTTATACCTAATACTTTAGATATAAGTAGTCATATCTCTTATGCATTTAACATATTTCCCTTGTGAAGGAATGTCACAACAATATCTATTAAAAAATTGGAGTGAAATTCACAATTCTTGTCCAACTCTTATAAAATAAGGTTCTTATGTAACACTCATTTGGAAATTTGGTACAACTTTGCTAAGATATGCTCTCTATGGATTGGTATGTATAGGCCAACCATGTGTATCATGAAGGTAATTAAATGGTTGACTATTTAGCAAACTTTGACATTTTCATTACAATGGATGCTAAACATTTCTAACTATTCTTTACCTCATGTAGCTTAATTTTTGCAATAAGACATTGTAAAAGTGAAATGTTGTTATTTGATAGCAAAATAAGCATTGTAGGTGTGGGTTGGCTTTGACTTTTCCACTTAGTTAGATTGGTTTTTAATTTAATGCACTTGACATAACATAACTAAAGAACATTATATGTTAAAAGTAATAAACCTTCCTAAAATGTTTTGAAATATTTAGTATTTGTAACACTTTGTGACCAACTTATCCTTAATGATAGATGACTTTTTACTAATAAAAAAATATAACTCCTTGATATGTATAGGACTTAAAATAATAATATTTTTTTATGTAAACATGATGGTAATTAACTAGTATATCCATTATTTCTATTACTTTTTTTTTTTGCTTTTATTATAGTCATTTTTTATTTAACACAATAATTTAATTTATTTTTTCATTTTATGTGTTTTTTATAAGTTCTTTAAGCATATAAATATAGATAAATTGTAATATAATAATGTACAAAGATGCTTTTCTTTTTTATGTATCTCATATATCATTATAATTTAGAAAAAAAATTTACCCTATATACTTATAAATTACTTTAAAATAAAAATATATAATTTAAAAATGTTTTATATTTAATTTATTGGATATAAATTATTTACATTCATTATCATACTTAATTAACATATATATATATAAATTATAAATACTTCATTAATTGGTTAAATTTTTGGTTAAATCAATTAAATTTTAAATAACTAATATTTTTAATCAGTTCTAAAAACCTTGACCATAATGTCACGAGACCATTATTTTCTTTTTAAAAGAGGTAAGCATATTTATGTTTATAAAGTTCAAAATCTCCTTTTTTATAAAGCCCAAAATCCTTTTCTTTCTATCAGATATAAGATTTCGTCATATTCTTCCCATCGAATTCGGCAATATGCTCGTAGTATACTGGGGCTCCCTACCTACTCCTCCATTCAAAGCACTTAAGGGTAGACATCAGATTTAGGTAGGACAAGTTCTGATATTACTTGTTGTGGTACTATTACCCTTTTCTTAAAATGTTGTATGTTAGAATGTACAACATTTACGTTTATAACTTAAATTTCCCCTTATCTTTTCCTATGTGTCATTTTGTTATAATAAGCTATAAAAACTCTTACAAATTAGATTATAGGGAATTATTGTTCCTAATTAATTAATTAATTGTAATTGTAATTTGTTTATGATAAGATTTTTTTTAATGTCAACGTTATGGCATTTAAGTGACATACCCATTATTTTAATTGCCTTTGTTATTCCTTTTTTTTTTACTTTTATTATACCTATATTTTTATTTAATGTAATAATTTAATTTATATTTTTTTACATTCCTTTTTTCTTGTCAATTCTTTAAGAATATAAATATATACAAATTGTAATATAATGGTGTACAAAGATTTTTTTTAATATATCTCATATATCATGTTTATTTTTTAAAAAAAAATTATCACCTATATAATTTGAAAAAAAAAACTTTACGTCATATATTTATAAATTATTTTAAAATTAAATATGTACATTAAAATATTTTATACTTAATTTATTTGACATGAATTATTTACATTCATTATTATACTCAACTAATTAATTTTCAATCATATTTTACACTAAGTTCTAAAATATATATATAATTGAGAGTGTATATATATTAATTATTGAATACTAATTTAATAAATTCAATTTTTGATTAAATTAATTGAATTGATGAAGTTTAAGTCATTAATATTTTTAATTCAATGATCGGTTCCGTCCGTAGTGTGACACGGGGTGGATGCTGATTGGTGGTTGCCACCCTGACAGACAGAGACTTGGGGACCTTTTCCAGCCCTTCTTCAAACTCAAAAGGCAAATTAAATAAAAAAAAAAAAAAGGCATTTTTTTTTTCTTTTCTTTTCTTAATTAATTGAGACAAAAAAATTAACATGGGCTGGCAGACAAGTCAGACACTAATTAATTATTATTTGTCAGCACTACCTTTGGTTTGGTTTGATTGACTTGACTCAATTTTTTTAATGTTGTAAGAAGAAAAAATGTGTATAATTTATAATTATAATTATAATTAATTTATATTTATTGATGATGTGATGCGGCGATAATAACGAACTTAATTCGCCGCGTCCACAAATCTCACTCACACATCCTCCTCTAATACTGTTGTCTTTGTCTCCCACTCCCTTCCAAGAATCACCCTATCGTTTTCGATCGCAATCGTCTTCCAAGAATCACACTTTCTAATCCGAAAAAAACAAAAAAAAAAAAAAGACATCGATTTATTTTTCTACTTCTGGCGATATTTCCAGTTTTTGATCTTTATGGTAGTTTTGATTGGGTCGAACGCTTTTTGAATCTAATTCCTACTGATTTGATTTGCATCTCCCTTCTCTCGAAAGTTTGCTTTTGATTTTCTGCAACATTCGATAGGTGTTTCTTTTCAACTTATCCCCAAAAGGCGATATCTTTGTTTGTTTCTTCTTTTTTTTTCTTGGGGGGGGGGGGTGTCGGGGTTGGTGGGGTGGGGGTGGCGGCGGGTTCACGTTGATGATTTTCAATTTTTGGTTTCTAAGTAGCTTGTTTTAGCATTGCTAAATTGAATTGGACTAGACTCAGAAGAAGGGCTGTTCTTGTTTAAAGGCAACATTATTTCATTGTGAGCTTGAGCTAGTTCCAGCCCCGGAACAGCTTCGGTAGAAAAGTGGCCAAGACTTTGCAACGTCTAATTCGTCTTCACACCCCATAGTGTGGGAATTTCAAACACTGGGGCTCCTTTTTTTTTTTTTTTTAATATATATATCTTTTCTTAGAGAATTGGGTTTTTGGTCGTTGAATGAAAGGGGATAGAGGATCAAGGGAGATGGCAAGGAATAGAGGAGACAAAGAAGAGTCCCTAGATAAGCACTTGGGTTTACTTAAACTGGTGCAGATATTGTCATTCTTGGTTGTTTTCATTGCTGGCATAATCATAGGCTTATGCACTAGTTCTCACCTCAACAACTTCTTCACGTCACAAGCTGAGCTCTTTTTCACTAACAACATCGTCTCGCCAAAAGGTTCTAGTGGTCTTAATTGCAGGATCATAAACTCTTGTGAGAAGGTTGATTGTTTGAGTATGGAGACGTTTCTTCATCCCAAGAATTTGACTCATCATATGACAGACGATGAGGTTTTCTGGAGGGCTTCTTTGATGCCACATAAGGAAGGGTATCCCTTTCAGAGGGTACCTAAAGTGGCCTTCTTGTTTTTGACAAGAGGGCCTTTACCTATGTTACCATTGTGGGAGAGGTTCTTTAGGGGCCATGATAAGTATTTCTCTATTTATGTTCATGCACCGCCAGGTTTTCTGCTCAATGTTTCCTTTGACTCTCCATTCTACAGAAGGGAGATCCCAAGTCTGGTATGGCCTCTGTTGATGATAATTTTAATTGATGATGAGGATGCTTATGACTAATGAGTAATATGCATTTTGAAGTATACTATCATGTTTGCACTTGCATTGTATTCTTCCTTTTGACTTTCTGTGTAATATTCAGTATTATCCTTGCTGTGTGCTTCTTTTTATTTTTATTTTATTTATTTATTTATTTTGGTGGACATGTGTTCATAACATTTTTTTTTTTTAATTCTATTTGTTTCTCTTTTGTATTGAAAAAAGATTCATGTGGTCTACCCCAATTAAACTTGGGATTAAAGCTTTGTTGTTGTTGTTATTTGCTTTTGTATTATCAATAATTTGAAAATAATTGAAAGAGAGTTTTTCTTTGCTCTTCTAGATTTAGATGAATGCAGCAGCTTTATTTTAGATGTTAACCATGCTGGAAACTTTGTGCTAGCTTTAGTTAGACAAATAAAGTCAATTCTATGCAACTGAAGACACTAATGCACTGCTGGATGGAGGGATATGCTTTCCTTTTTCACTTTTATATGTACATTAGCTTGGTATACGAGGGGTCGATTCATTCACATCATGTGTAGGGTTAAAGTCTTCTGTGCCAACTTAAAACCATGGTTATCATTTGATTATACGTTTTAAATATTGCATTTTATTGTGGTTGTATGAACAAACCATGTTTTTTCTTGAAAATAGGCAATTTTATACAGACAAATATTATTATCAACCTCCAAGTTTTATGATTGAAGATAATATTATTTTAGACAAGCTCATCATGGTGACTGAAAATCAAATTTACAAGATGGAACATAAATCAAAGGGAGAGATTGATTGAAATTTCATGACATTTTTAGCCTTGTTTCTGTGCAAAAAATTCACCGTTTTCCTTGGTTTGGTGAAAGAACCTTGGTTTTTGTCCCACAGCTCATTTAATCTGTAATTGCCACAATTATTGTCTTTTCCGGTCAAGTTCTTTGTCTCCTTAAAAATATTTTCATCTCTTTCAGGGTGTTGAGTGGGGAACAATGTCCTTGTTTGATGCTGAGAGACGTCTTCTATCAAATGCCCTCCTAGAGTTCTCAAATGAGCGGTTTGTTCTTCTTTCCGAAAGTTGCATCCCAGTCTACAATTTCCCAACCGTTTACAAGTACCTTATTCACTCACAACATAGCTTTGTTGAGTCATATGATGATCCTTCACGTTATGGGCGGGGCCGCTACAACCGTAAAATGCTTCCCGATATTCAACTCTATCAATGGAGAAAAGGCTCTCAATGGTTTGAGATCCAGCGTGCCTTGGCTGTTTATGTTGTGTCAGACACCAAGTACTACACCATCTTCAAGAAATATTGTAGACCTGCATGCTATCCTGATGAGCATTACATTCCAACTTTCCTGAATATGTTCCATGGATCACTCAATGCAAATAGAACTGTGACTTGGGTTGATTGGTCTATGGGGGGTCCACATCCGGCAACATATCATGGAGTCAATATTACTGAAAGTTTTATACGGTCTATTCGGAATAATGGGACACGGTGTTTGTATAATTCAGGGATAACATCTTTATGTCACCTTTTTGCTCGGAAGTTTGCTCCAAGTGCATTGGAGCCATTGCTTAATCTCACTTCAACAACGATGGAGTTTTGACTTTCTTTCATGGCACAGGCAAGCTATAATTTTTGTAATGACTTATGGAGTTTGGCAGGGCAGTTGTCATAGCACTCCCAAGAGATTTTGTCTTGCAACAATTGTACAGTTTGCTTCGTTTGCTTCTCTTTTTGTAGGCCATTGGGTTGTTGACCACTGAGGGAGTTTATATTGCTTGAACCCATTTTGAGATACTATTACAGAGCTTTCTGAACTCAAGCATTGTTAGAGAAAGTCCATGTCAATGGTTCTCGATATTAATTTCCTTTGGTGATATTTTAAGACTCAATTCACCAGATTTTGGTTTCCGTCCGTTTTGCGTATCACAAATGGTTCTATCGTTTGAGGTGTAAACATGTTGTAAACCCTTGGCATTCTGAAAACCTCTGTTTGATCTTGTGACCATGGATGATCGTCGTTGTTGTGGGAACAGTGCACAAGATAATCAAACGCCCCGTTTGGCTTGTTTTATTTGGTACCTGGCAACTGCTCAGGCGCCGAGGGACTAGACAGTTCACCAGCACAGAAGATAACGTTTATTGTTGGTTCGTTTGTATGCAAGTTCGACTTCAGCAATGGGAATTTTCCTGGCCTTAAAGACTCTTGGGCAGTTTTAACGTCGCAGAAATATGATTCCAGCCACCGAAGGAATGCGATTTCATTCACCTCAATCAAAATTAAAGCTAAAGCTACTGATTGAAAATTAGTAGCATAATAAATTATCCAGTTCTTATCCCAAAAAGAAAGTGGAACGTTAAATTCACTTTTAACGAAAGATCTTCAGTGGCTACGTAGGGCAAATTACAAGAATAATTGACCCTTCATGTCAAGCTGACGGATAGAAAATATGAAATACATATGAGCAGTGACCAAAACTTTGAACACCACACAGTGACTATATACTCAAGTGAAACCAACCACCATACTCTGCTACTCTGCAAATAATAATGATGTAGCAATTTCCTCGGTTCTTTTGCCACGGATCAAAGCCGGGAAAACATGAGAGATGGGGCCATTCTGCCAAATCATCATGTATCGAACTATCAAAATAATCAAGCTGTTACTTGCTGACGGCTGCCTTCCCACTCAAGCGAACGCTCTCCGGTGGTTTCTGCCTGTCCATATGGTTGCTGTGCCACCATTGACCAACCAAAAAAGGAAGATTGAACTAAAATTTAGAAATTGTACTAGGAAAGCCATCGAGCAATTAAAGGGAGACAATTGTTTTCCATCCAAGTCATGCAAGTGATTAAAATTAAAAAAAAAAAAAAAGCAAATGTCCTCTGCAATCATAAAAACTATAACCCCACAAGTACAACACTCTAATTGTAACATGCTACTAAAAGTATAAAGAATTTTGTTTTTTCCTTTTCTTTTCTTTTTGGAACAAGAACACTTTAATCATAAAAAGCACTATGCCCATCCATACACCTCCTGGATACCATGTTCAACACTCTGATCTACTAAATCTTTAAAGAAGATACCCCGGCCATAGTATGAAATGAAAGACCACCTCGAGTACCACTGTATCATGATGACTATGTCAAATAAGCAAAAAGAAAAAAAAATGTATATCAAAAAGAAAAAACAAAAAGCAAACAGATTGAGACGTGAGATAAATAAACATAAACATCATGTAAATGTATTAAAAATGGTTAGCTTAAGGTCACGCACATATTCTCCTTCATCACAAAACTTTTTAATGTCTGCACAACATTTCCCCCAATCATCCTAGATTTTTATAGTGGTGCAATTTCAGCTACATTGCAAGACCTAAGAGATATAAAAGCAATCAAACTTTGGCAATCAGCACCAACCACATCCAAAAATGTTAATTTGCAAGATGTATAACCATTCTAAGGCACCAAAATTTGAAGATTAAAAAAAAAACAAGCACAGTTCAGAAGCATTCCAGCATTTTGACTTTGGAAAAGGCCTCACATGTTCATTAGTGCATATACCAGCTCATGTGCCTCTTGTGCTCGTCTTTCCACAACTACTAACTTCTTGATTGCAAATATGTCTATTATAATGTGTAAAACTGATGGATTGGTGGGAAACAGATGCATGTGGGGAAACATCGAGCACAAGATTCAGAATATGAAAAATATGTCTTTGTTTCAAAATATCAGAATTTTACTCTTACCTTTTGTTGGCTATCTTGCCATTGATGATGTCTTGCTATTTGAGAGGTTTGATGCCCAGAAAGTGAAGGTGATCATGGATACCCATCCCCGATCTTCAAGGATCCAAGAGTCTCATGCCCTGGTGCCTGTTGATAACCATATTGATGACCTTCAATTCCTGTAGGTCCTGCTGGCTGCTGAGCTCCCATTTGAGATGGCCAGGATGGCTGCTGTCCTGTCTGAGAGGACCCTGATGGCTGCTGCCCCCTGCTAGAGAGGACCACGAAAGCTGAGGTCTTGCTGCTTGAGATGACCATGACAGATGAGGTCCATCCGTTTGAGCCCTTGCCGAATGCTGCCCTCCCATTTGAGACAACCATAATGGCTGCCGAGCACCTGTCTGGGAAGACAATGATGGCTACTCTCCTCCCATCTGAGGAGGCCATGATGGTGGCTGTCCTGTCTGATAGGACCAAGATGGCTGCTGTCCTGTGACTTTGACTTGAGATTACCATGGGGGCTGCTGTCCCCCAGTCTGAGATGTCCTGGATTGCTGTTGACTGGTCTGAGAAGAAGATGACTGCTCTTCACCACTTTGAGAGCACTGTGACAACTGCTGTCCTGTTTGAGTTAAAAATGGCATCAGCAACCCATTCCCTTGAATCCATCTGTTTGAGAAGACCATGATGACTGCTGTCCACCTATGTGAGAGCCCCATGATGCCTGCTGTTGACTGGTTTGAGAGGACCATGATGGCTGTTGTCCATCGGTTTGAGGAGACCATGATGCCTGCTGTCCACCTGTTTGAGGGGACCACAATGCCTGTTGTTGACAGTTTTAGAGGACAATGATCCCTGCTGTCCATCAATTTGAGAGGGCCTGGAAACCTGTTGTCCACCTGTTTGAGTAAACCACAATATCTGCTGCTGACCTGTTAGAGAAGACTGCTGGCTTCTGGTTTGATAAGATTCTAATAGCTGATCTCCAGACCTAACATAGGATCCAAATGGCTGCTCTGTCATTTGAGTTGAACCTGATGGTGTTTGTCCAACCAGATGATGATGTCCAAATGGCTGCTGTCTTGCAGCCTGATGTTGACCTGGCAGTGGCATTCCACCAATTGGAGATGGACCCAATGACCAGTCTGTTGGCATTTGAGGAGGTCCCATGATGTTGTCTTAGCATTTGACGAATTCTTCTCCACCTGTTTTTATCCAATACTTTCTCAATCTCTTGACCTCGCCCAGCATTTTTGAAAGCGTCAGTTACAAAATCCTTCAGTGCAGGAGGAACATCAACAGCATATTCCATCATTTGATGATCCACTATGTCCTTGCTCATATCCAATGCACCAGCATCAATAAGCCCCCTAACAACAACATCATAGATTGAGGGGTCTGGTTTTGGATCTTTATTCCCCATTTTTGTCAAGAACTCTGCAGACTCCAGTGCCTTGCCATTCTTAATCAACTCACCAAATACCCTAGTTCCGAAACTTGCTACCACTCTTAAGCCAGTATCAACCATCTTGTTAAACAGCCTCACAACATCATCAATCCTCTCCATTTTTATATACACATCAATCAATGTCCTAAAACATGTCACATCAGGGCTCAAGGACTTTGATGACAATTCCACGAAGGATCTATCTGCTTCCTCCAACATCTCTTTTTCACAAAACCTTGCAATGATGTTATTATACCCTGCAATGTCCATTGCAAAAGGCCTGGACTTACTTGCTGTCCCTACCTTCTTAAACGTATCAATGGCCTCTGCAATATTCCCTTCTTTAAAGCACTGATTCACCATTATATTAAATGAATCAGGAGCCACAGCTTGAAAGATTGGTGGAGTATGATTGTCCAACATTTCCTCAAACAAAGCCCAAGCAGCCTCCTTTTTTCCATACTTTGAGCAGAACTTCCAGGAACACATTACAAGTTGCTGGTAGCATCTTCAATTTCTTATCCATTAATGACTTATAACTCACCATGGCCTCCTCATGCTTGCCTTGTTGAAAATACCAATCCATAAAAGTTGCACTGACCACCCCATCATACACCAGAGTCCTCTCCTTTAACTCATCAAAAAACTCATTAGCCCTCTCAAAGTTCCCCAAATCCAAAAACCCTTTAATCAAATTATTATAAACCAAAGAATCAGCACCATGCCCTCTGGTCAACATCTCCCTCAACAAATCCACTGCTTCTCTGATTCTCCCGGCATCAATCAACCCCTTAGTCAAATGCCTATAAGTCACGGCAGATGGACCAAATGGTGCCACTGCAATTATATGCCTATAAACCTCAAGCCCTGCATCCACTCGCCCCTCATCGTAGTGAGCATTAATCAAATTACTATATGACACAACGTTGGGAACTATATCATGTTGTTCGAAGAAGTAGTTAAACAGCGCCAAGGCCTCATTGTACCTACGCAAATAAGAAAAACAAATCAAAAAATTTTCTTTTTCTTTTCTCAAATTTTTGTGGGGCTTTTAAACTGTTTTTAAGGGTGATTGTACCTTTTGGCGCGATACATGGCAGCGATGATGGCATTGCAGGTGAAGACAGTGGGGCGGGTTCTGGAGTAAACGGCATTGCGGGCGAGGTGGGAGGCTGCGTCGAGATCAGAGGCGCGAATTAGGGATTATACTCTATTGTGTAGGTTAAGGCCGAGGCCGACCAATGCAGAAGTGGAGTCCAGCAGACGAGGGGCGTTCGGGTCCCGAGGCGGCGTAGGATTGGGATTGCGCTGGATGGCGTGGAGTGAAGGCTCGATGCGGAGACGGCGCTTTCGTTTTCGGCGCTCGGCTGCAGCTTCTTCAGTGGAGGAGAAGGCGTAGCTGTGGGATGGCGGGACGAGGGGAGACGATGAAATGGGATTAGTGAAGTGGTTTGGGTCCGAGAGTGGGTTAATGGGATCGGGGACGTGGATGGTGGGAGAGAGGCTGAGGTGGTGCAGGGCTCGAATTAGATGTTGAGTGGCAGTAGTGGTGGCGGAGAAGGACCCGCGGCGGAGGGAGATTCTTCCTCCGGCTAACAGAAGACGATAAGCAGCTGAAGTGAAGAGTGGAAATGGAGATGAGAAAGCGAAGCAGACTGCTTAAACCTAAGAGGATATTTAAGTTTTTTTTTTTTTTTAAATCTTTTTTTTCCCATGTGAATTTGTTAATTCTTTTCGTTATATATATACTAATCCTATGAAATAGCTCCCAGGGAGGATGACGGTCCTGAAATTAAAAAAAAAAATAAAAAATAAAATTATTATATAATCATCAATCAATAACTTTCTTAATTAATTATAATAAAAAATAATAAAAAATTCTTTTCATCTTTTTTTTTTAATTTTAAAATGTAAAAATGAATAATTTATTAAGAATAAAAATATCAATAAATTGAGATAAAAATAAACTTAAAAAGGGATGTAACAAAATAAATAATTTATTATGAAAAGTAAATTTAATTACCATCAATAAATTATTAAATCATTCCCATAATTTTTAGATTTATCTTTTTTTTTTTTCATTAGCCACCCATTTTCCTGTTTCTTTCGCTTCCACACTCCTCTCTCTTTAAAATCTCTCGCCAATATTGTCACCTCTTATGCTTTTCTCTCGCCGGAAACAAAAAGCTAAGGGCAGAATTTGCTTGTTTTGATGGCTTGTATTTTTGTTTTTTTTTTTTGGTACTTTTGGTTACTTTCTTTCGATACAAGATTTTGATGCTTTTGGTAGGTTCGTGCATATTACATTTCAGCGAGAAAGAGATTTGAAGCAATTGAATTGCAAAACTCAAAAAGAGGATTGCTTTGCAAAAATGTAGGAGAGACATGATATATGTTATGAAATTTGTTTGGTTAGGAAATTTTTAGAATTTTTTCACCAATCTTATCTACAAGTTATTAAAAAAAAACTATGCAAAATATAAAAGGAGTTATGATTATGGTTTACTTTATTTTTTATTTAAAAATTATTTTTTAACTTATTTTAATGATAATTGAGAAAAAAAATATAAATAATTATAAAAGTATATCTGGAAACTATTTCAATGTTAGAATGTTACTTATTCATAGTCAAATAAGAAATAATGTATTTTCGCACTTGTAAAACGAAATATGTAGTTATAACTTCAAGTGTTTGTCAAACTATTTGGTTATGTGATTTGTTGAATAAAATTTATATTCCACCTAAAAATTGTATGAAAATCTTTATTGATAATGTTTTTACAATCATTTTGGTTAAAAATTCAATAACACGTAAAAGAAGTAAACACATTAATACTTATTTTTATTTTCTAAGAGATTAAGTTATAAGGAGAAGTTTGAGTTGACATATTGTAAATTTAAACATCGAATAGCTGACATTTTTATAAAGACATTGAAGTATGAAATATTTATTAAATTAAAATAGATATTAAAATTGAAAGTATCACCAAATTAAAATTTAAGGAATGTTGATATTAGTGGAGAAAATTAAAATTATAATAAAAATTAATTTAGTTGAGTTCAATTAAAATTTTACTATTTAAGTAAATTTAAATATTTTATTAGATAAGGACATACAGTTTAAATTATTTAGCTTAATATTGGAGTCGTAATTTAAATATTAGCAATTTATGTGCTCTTATAATATATATTATATATAACGCTAGTTTTAAACTTACTCATGTTATATAAGTTACATTGTAAGTTAAATTTAAAGTTGATTTTGGTTTTAAATTATAAATGTTAAATTTTGGTCTCTTTAACACCCATTCTTATCAAAATATGATATGAGATTTAAGTCCTAATAGATTTTGATAAGAATGTTAAATTTAAAGTTGATTTTGGTTTTAAATTATAAATGTTAAATTTTGGTTTCTTTAACACTCATTCTCATCAAAATCTATTAGGACTTAAATCTTATATCATTTGCAATTGACTTACTAAAGACTTTAATTACAAAATTTGTTACCACCCTTAAGTTAACTTTCGTTATCTTGCTAAGCAACCTTATAGCATCATCGATCTTTTTCACCTTCAAACACCTATAAACCAATGTTATGGAACTAGCCTTAACATAGGTCATTAATGACAAAACAACATAGAGCAACTTTGTCTTATCTAATGCCTACTCCTCACAAAATCTTACAATGATGTTATTATACCTTGCAATAATCATCTAAAAAATCCTACCTTCTTTAAAATCCTCATTTATCATTTTATATTCAACATATTAGATTAAAAATTTGGTGACTTATAGTCATCTAACCTTTGTTCAAACAAATCCAAGCATCCTCTTTCTTGTCACATTTAAACAAAATCTTCAAAAGGGTATTGCTAGTTATTAATACCATTTTGAATTTTCCATCCATCAATGAATTATAACTCTTTATAACCTTATTGTCCTTAACTTCTTTGAACCTTTAATATATGAAAGTATATCATTCACCCATCATTCACCAAATAACTTTCTTTCAACTTGTCAAATAACTCATTAGTCTTATCCAAGTTATTGTACCCTTATTTTGTCAAATTTATTATAAGAATTATGTGGTATCTCTCTCTTTCTTTTTTAGCATAGGATAAATTATAGTTGTAATAATGGATATGGAAAAAAAGAATGAAGAAAAGAAAAAGAAACTACACAAAAAAGGGAAAAGGAAAATAAAATAAATGTAAAAAAGAAAATATATAAATATGGAAACAAAAAATGCTCAAAAAAATTAAATTCAAATTTTATTATAATAAATGTCTAATTTGCAATTCATATATAGAAAAATATATATGATTTTCCTATGTTAAAAGAGAGAGAGAGCCCTTAAAATATCAAAGACATTTACATAAGAGTAACCAATTGTCAAGTCTTAAACCAAGCACTCTCTTCCCTTTGTAACCTTTAATCAATTAGGTCAATATCTATTAAAGGCCTTATAGATGGTAAATGGCCCATAATAAGCAAAAGAGACTTTACAACAATAAGAAGGAGCCTATAGCCCAACAACTATTAAAGAATCTCAAAACAATAACATTGTAAAAAATGAGGGCCTCACATATAAAGCTTACAAAAAATGGAAAAAAGTTATGAGCCTAATGTAAAAACTAAAAGTATGAAAAATTAGAGGTAAAGCTAAAGCCACATAAATGTAGAAAAGTATCACAAACTAATCAAGTGTTACCAAGCAAAAAGTAAATAGAAACAAAATCAAAATGACTTAGTTATCACTTAAGGAGACAACCAATCCTATGAAAGTAAAATGCTTATAAAAAAATGGTCACCTTTCTTAGAAATAAGGCTTTAGGAAAAGACTTTTTTAAGAGGTGAGGGAGTTTAGACAGCTAATCTTTTGGAGAGCTTTAAAAGAAAATCTTAGAAAAGAAGCTTTTTTGATAAAATTTAACCAAAATAGAGTTTTTTTTTTAGAATGAAAATACTATACCTTGAAAGGATCTTTCTTTTTCCTTAAAAGAAAACACATTTTTGAAGAGATAATTAAGGAAAAGAGAATCATACATTCTTATTGTCCTTCTTATCTTTAGGAAAGAACATATATGTTCTCCTGAAAAGGATAAAGAATCATAAGTCTAATATTCCAACACTTGTATATCATTAATTAAAAAAAAAAAGGCAAGTACTAATTATCTTACAACTTTTTTCATTTTTCTTCTCATTCTACTTTTCTTTCTCATTTTCTTTTTACTTTTGTGTATGTTATTACTACCATGTTGATTTTTAATAATAATTAGTTGATGTTAATTCTTTGACTAATATAAAACTAACAAAAACATCTAGCAATTAATATCCAATTTATGAAGAATTAAGGAAAGCCCTAAAGAGTTATTATCCAACTCATTTAAATAGTTAGTATCTAACTCATAGTGAGTTAAGGAATACCTTATTAGGGATTTAGTACCCAATTCATAAAAAAATAAGAAAAACTCTAGGAAGTAAATAACAAATTCATTGTGAGTTTATAAATACCCAAACAAAAAGTTAGTATTAAATTCATAACCAGTTCTTATGTTCTATTAGATTAAAAACTAACTACTAATTGATAACATTCCCCCTTGCCTTTAACACTTTACTAACTTTACTTTTATTAACCTTTTCACTAACATTTTATTATACAACTATTATTTACTCTATTATTTAACAACTTTTTTTCTTTTGATGTAATTTCTTTTCTTTGACTGCAACCTTAATATTTAGAAAGAATATTACCATGTCTTAGCTTCTTTTATCCCATGCATCATTTTTAGCACATACATACTTTAGCAAGCATCATAGCTATAAATAGGCTCATTTTATACTTAACAACAAAATTTATATAACCAAGAAGCATAAACATACCTAAGAGGCAACACTTAAACTTGAAGAAGGACCTTCTATGAAATTAAGAAGCATAAACACATCCCATGCATGCATATTTCACACATTTTTAGGTTTAATTCACTTTAAAATCACTCATATACAAAATTTATAATATGCTTCTTAATTTTAAAAATTTTATGCAATATGCTTCTTGAAGTATAATTGTCTAAAAATTACAAAATTTAAATAATCTTAAAATTATACTCTTTCACTTTAAAATCACAAGCTTTAAGAGTTATAAAACTATAAATTCAATAACAACAAAAATAATATTAAAGTCTTATTCATAAATTTAATTAAAATTGACTACATGAATCTTTTTTCACAATTTTTATCTATTATGAATTAAATTAGATGTCAAATCAGATTATTCTATAGCAGTAACTGTTATAACTATAATCTAATCAACATTTTAAAGGTTACTCTAGGTTTCATACCATGCCCAATATCTTTACCATATTTTTATCTTTGATAAATGATAGTTTACAATTCCTAAAGTCCAATAGTATGATACTAAATTGCTTTAATTAGTCCATACCTAACACCATGTCTAGGGATTTAAAGTTCATAATCCTAAAGTTAGTCCTAAAAAGATGACCTTGCATTCTTCACTCAAAATTATTGATATTTTCCTTACTAATGACCTTATATCCATTCTCTACAGTCACTAACAATAAATGGGTAAGCAACAAGGAATAAGGTAAGATTTTTTCTAAGGGGGTGTTAAGGAAGCTATAAATATTACTAAAGTCTATGAGAATCATCAAGGTTTTATTTCCAACTTGCCCTTTTACATATATAGTGTTATGACCCTTGAAGCCTATTAGTACATATATAAAGATAGATCCTTAAGCTTTTTCCCTCTCTTCTGGTTTAAGTTCATGAAATTCATCAATTGAACCTTTATTCACCCTTTCTTCGCCTCTTTCCTCCCTTTTTAATGCCTTGAGGGATGAACCTTTCTTGTATTAATGCCCTAGAAAGAATCTTTTACCATATTTATAGTAGGAATAACTCTTTCTTCCCTCAATAATGAACAACTAAGGTTAGATTCCTATGTAAGGTTATTAACAATTTTATAAAACTCTTACTGTCCACTAGAATTAATCATCATACTACCCTTGTTATATCCTTCAAGTTTTCTATCTCCACCTTAAGTTGGGGCCTTAACCATATTTGAAGTCAATATATTAGTCTTTTCCAAACTTTGCACCACCTATTCCTAAAATTTGGATAGGTCATACAAATGGCTTAATGACCTAGGCTCCTACATCTTCATGACAACCTTGATTGAGTTGTTTAAGCCACTTACATAGTTAGAGGTAAGGTACTCCTCAATAAGGTTAACATTGACATTCTTCATAAGGGCTTTTAATTATTGAATTTTTTTTTGGTATTCTCGAAGTGACCTAGTCTGTGTTAACTTATTAAATTCTTGTACTACACTTAAAAATTTACTAGTGCAAACCAAATACATAAATTATCCATAAAGTTGCCCCAAGTAGCCTTCTATTACTTAGTCAATTAACTTTCAAACCAAATTTTTACCTTTTCCCACATATATATGGCAACTAACTCCATTTTATTCTTTTTAGCAACATTACAAATCCTCAAATACTTATTACATTCTATCACCCAATTCTTAGTATTTACTCCCTTAAAGCATGGCAAAGTAACCTTAGAATTTCAATTCAAACTCCTTACTCCTTTTCCAGTCTTACTACCTTCTATACTATTCCTTTTATCTAAAAATTCTTTAATTAAGAAAAGGATACCAGACTTATCAAATTGACTTCCCTTATCTTCACCTAATCTTACATGGAAGTGGATAGGAAGGGTTGCTTAGACTTACCTTAATCCAATAGTATAGTAACCTCTCGTGATAATAACTCTACCATGTGTTTCAAGGTTCCATTATCCTCCCTCAACTCAATGAACCACTCCCCTAACTTTTTTAATTTAATGCTTCATCCTTTTTAGTTGTTATGGACACTTTTGTGCTTGCCCCCGAATTTACCTTCTTTGCTAACTTTAATCAACCCACCGCAAGATCTACTACCTTAATACCAAAATTTATTAGGATTTGGAGGCTAGAAGAAATAATTTGGGAACAAAAAGAAGGAAGCAGAGGAAATCGAGAGGAGGAATAGAGAGCATATCAGAGAGAGGAACAAACTAGAGAGAGAAAAGGGAAAAATTTGTTATTATTGTTATAACCAACAAAACAACTTTACAGGAACTATAGGCGAGGCATATCTAGTCTACATGTCGCATATTCTAGTCAAGGAGTCTTTATTGTTAAGATAAAACGCATCATTTTATTTATTTCACTAACGGCCCTAACATAATCTAACAAACTTCATTTCCGTTAAAAACCATACATCTACACCCTTGATTGGTCTTCGTCTTACGATGCGCAGTATCTCTCTCTATCTACTAACCTTTCTTCCTTCTTTGTTCAACGATCCCTGACCCTTTTTTAAAACTTTGCCATTTCTGGAAATTCGTAGCAGTTTGGATCCCTGCCTGCTAATGTGTTTTCTTTTCTGCATAGATTGTATTCTTTTGTCCTGCTTATTTTATGTATTTTGGTTCTAAAAGATCCGGTTTTGTCTGCGCGCTCTGTTGGTTGTGAATATGGGGTTACTTGTTATAAGCATGTCGTACATACGTTTTGTAGAAATGGGTTTGATCTGTTTGCCTGATTATGGTGCTGGTAATCTAGTGGATATTTTTCTCCTGTTATTGTCTGCTTTCTTCCCTGTTTCTTTTCTCCAACCTTACAGGTAATCAGAACTGCAATTTTTTATTTTTATTTTTATTTTATTTTTGGTTTTACTCAATTGGGTGACTCTTCTGGTTTGACAGCAGTGATAGTAGTAAAAAAAAAAAAACCAGAATGGTTTTTATTAAAGTCTCTCTCTGCAGGAGTAGAGGTACAATAGACTAATGAGTGAGTGTAGGAAGACTTTGGAACGTTTTTTGTGAGATACGCAGTAATTTCAAGATCAGCAAAAACAGAGGGAAAAAAGAACTCAGCCCAGCTTAAAGGGGAGACAAAAGGGAAAGTAATGTTGGCTGTCGCAATTCAAGCATCTTCAAAAAGTCCAGATATTGTTTCCACTATCAATTCGTGTTTTGTCTTCCTTTTTTTTTTTTTTTTTTAATAGTCTTTGCAAAATTAAATTACAATTTATTTGATCTTTCCTTGTGTTCAATTATTTTCACGTTCCTTTTTCAACGATAGTTATAGATTTCTTGGCCATATTCATTCATTCAAATTAGAAAGGAACTGGTTGCACATCTGGTTAGAGAATCATTTGAAGATTTCAACCCAGTTGATGACTGAATCAATTCATAATTTTTGTCGGATAATATTGACATATGCTTGGATGTTCGTGGATCTTTTGTGTGACTTTGTATTGAGAACATATTTACCAACAAATTTTAGTATTCTGATCAAAAGTCAAAACACTTTTCGTAGACAGATTTGGAACAATCAAATCACGAACGTTAAGACTGACAAAACTCCAACATGATACGAAAGAAGGCTCATTTTAATTCAAGAAGAAAGAGCTTTCCCCAGAACCCCGCCTTCTTCCGCAAGATCAGACTTCACAGAAAATGCATAAACCGAAAATGTCTTCACTAAAATTACAATGTCCGTGACCTATTTACAATATCCCAAAAAAATATTGGCAAGTAGTAAAAACAAGCTATTCAACATATCCTGCATGTCATCCATTTCAAAAACAAGGCTAACATCACAAAGAGCAGTCTTGAGATTTTGTATCGCCCCAAATAAATGGGCATGGACCATATGAACATCTGCATCGCCAATACTCAAGCTGGAACATCAGCTTTGATGATTGCTTTGATTTCCTAGCTGTTGATGATATGGATCAGCCCAACATTTATCCTCCTTTACGGCTTTTTGCCACCTTTTCTTGAAGATCTCCATTTCGATAAAGGATTGTCTCCTCACCTACATACAAAACGTTATCATTCAGTCGAAATTCATCTAAGAAACATGCTGCACGTAAGTTGGAGTATGCAAGAAAGCAGTACAATAGTTCACAGAATATCAGAGCGCATACTTCGGCCCTATTGTCAACTTTGTAATAGTCAGGCTGTGTCTGCAATACCAATTACCAAGTATGAACATTCAGTATTTGTCAACAAATCATTTATGCTGAAATGACGCCAAATTGGTTTCAGATAGCTTACAGATGATCCTGAGTTTTTGATGTCCTTGGAATGAGAGTATGCAGATTGGGTAAGATTATTTAACTGAACAAATGAACCCACAATACAGAGTGAGACAAACGCCAAATATTTAACATTCATGTCACCCAGCAGGTTATCCTTTATCCTTTACCCTCAGGTAGATGTATAAATCCAAGGATTCCTCTAAGCCTTTCTAGTATGCGAATTCTGGATTTTAGATACCGTGCTTGAAGATTAAAATCTAGGGTCAAAGCTCAGATGCTACATTCTCAAGCAAGTCAAACTCATACAAGTGGAAACTAGACACTTGCTGAGCACAAAAATTTTGAAAAGTTGACAGCTTTTTGTTGACCAAGAACGGCTAAAAAACCCCAAAAAGAAATCAGAACCAAAAAGAGTTATCTGTCCTTTAATAGCATACTCACTTCACTTCCGTTAAAAACACCAAGTGTGGGAAGACCCATATGAACTATGTAGTCAGAATCAACCACACCAACATTTCTCGTGCGATCACCCTGCAAATTAATAGAAATGTCAATATTTTAAAGCCAATGGGATTACCAAAGGAAATATTTAAGGCTTAGAATATTACTTGGGCACAATATCCAAGTTTCAAATCGAGACCCCATGCGTGGGTCAAGTCATTCTGCATAAATGGTGGACAAGTGGCATCATGAACATCCATGTGATCTAGAGACAATAATGCAAATGACCTCCAATTCACTGATCAGGTATACAATAAAATTTCCTAAATTTCCCATGTATTTGCAATGCCAGAGATTGAGGCACACAGTGGGCCTATACCTGAATCATGTACCAGGCACATCGCCAGGCTGCCCTTGAGAAGACAGGTGCCATCATTTCAACCCAACTGCAGTAACAGAGTTCCCTTAACAACAGTGCTACTTGACTCATTATTTCTATTTTTCCGGCTAACAAGAAGGAGAATCTTCTTACACAAACTTGCAATTACTACCAAAGAGCAAACACGAAGTTGGTTACCATTACCCAGTGCATGGAGGAGAAGTGCTGCTGTCATTACACCTTCCATGGCCTTTAAATTTGTACATTCTTCTGCTAAAAAATAAACATTAAAGATCAAAATCATGCAATGCATGTATGACACATGCTTTTCGTCTGTGATTAGAAATTAAAAAAAAAAAATCTAGGCAGCTGATAATTTGCCAAAGGTTTAGCCCACAACATGGTCAACTCAATCCAATTATTATCAACAGAATTGCACACAGTTTTATGCTAACCTGTGCACTCTTGGTTTACTTTGACGTGCAGTAATTGGATGATGAACCTCTGACTTAACAGGATCAAGTGCTGGCTGAGAAATTTCAAGTCCCTCATCTTTGACAACAGCTAGATATCTGCAAGGGATTTAACATGTCCAACACCAACATCATCTTGCATCAAAAAGAAAAGATCAAAAGACCTGCCCTCTGATAAAAAATGATCATTAAGGTGAATGACTTATTACTGAACACACTCCTATTTCTGCTTTCAGAAGATAATAAAGATGAAATTAAAAAAAAAGCCAATGATAAGGAGTTCAGATAAAAAGTTTTTTGGTTTCAGGACATTAGAAATTTGCTCTCTGTACTATAAAAGGTATGGCTCTGTGACCACTGCATGTAGCCTGCAATTATAGTTATAAAATAACATTGGCATTAAGCAACACATTGTGGTATCCATACCGTCTTGGGTCAAAATTCTCCACTCCAAGGTCTTCATCCCAAATAAATATGTAATCATATTCAGCAACAATGTCTGGGTGCAGGAAACGTTTGGCAAACCACCTATGAGATCAAAGATACTGTTTAATTCAGAGGTGAACAACATAGACCTTTATGAAGCATGGAAACACACTTAATCATAGCAGGCACACATGTGTGCTTGTTAATGGGGAAGCATACAGGAATGGCATGTGTTTCTATCAACGCCTGAAACATGCAACAATTCCATGGATATAAGCCAGCATCCGTATGACAATTTGCTTTCCAGGAAACAACTAGTATTGATGAACCAAACCTTACCATTTTGTTTGATTTGCTGCAGAAACATGGACAGCATGATCACTCCATGATAAATCCTCCCATTTTTCCACAATACCATCATAATGAAAGAGCATCAAAACAAAATGACTCAAAGGAAACTGCAACATAAAGATGAAAAAATTAAAGTTCAAATATTGTGAGAAAATCATAAATACTAACATAAATATGGTGTTTGAAACCACCTTTTTAACAATCTGGTCCACTATCTCTTTTTGCTTAATTCCAACTGCAATTGCCAACAAGTTCATTGAAGTTTTTGGTTTGTTCTGCCATAGACACATCAATATACAAATAAGAAACACATGGGAAAGCTTAAAACTAAAAATGTGAATATTAATTCTTCCCAACTCTATATTACTGTTAAACATGTACATTCGATCTTCAAGTCCAGATCAGTACCCAAGTTAAATCATAACTGCAAATCTTTAAGTCCAATTTTGACATCTTTTGGACCAAGATTAAGCTCCAAAGTCAGTTTTAAAGAGATGGCTACAGACACTTGAAAGCAAAGCTTTATAAGTACTGTCTGAATTAAACATAAGCATAAATGTTTTCTTTTATGCAGTATATTGACAATCCTTGTTGCATGTAATATGCATGTAGGCAAGTGTTATCACAATGCTTGTGCATGCCATAACACAAAGTTAAACTGCGGAGTGATTGAGTCATGCTTTTCTTGGAATAACATAGAGAACTTCCTGAATAAGAACAAAATTTCAATTAATATCAGTTTCTAAATCAATCATCTATTTAGTATCTGAAAAATGAGTTCGCTCACATCTTTTAAAGGTGAGCTCCACAAATGCCGCATTTCAAAATTAGATGTTTTGGCAACTATTCCTTGAGGCAATGATTCACTCCCAGAAGGCCTGCAATCATTCTAAACAAATAGAAAAAATATATGAGAAAGAAAGCCAACAGATTTACCGACAAATTAAGCTTTTGAATGAGTTTTCCCTTCCACTTTTCTAAGAGAGACAAACCATGCATTTATTAGAGTTCCTACGCTGCAGTGTTTGGAAGACTTGCCATCTCGTTAGTTTCTGCATAGATAACATCAATTATTGAAAGAAGGAGTTATCATGCACTAATGGTTGACAAAAGAGAGGAAGCAGCTTCTGTCACCACATGCATGCAAATGACAACCCAAAAAGAAAAACAAAAAGTTAAAAAAAAAAAAGGCTGATATACAGTATGCCATCCTTAATTGCTTCATGATTTTCTTAAATTGTAAGAAACTACTTAACTGTAGAAGAGGGATATCTGTCATATACAAAAGGATTTTTTTCAATTAAATCCACCCAATAGATTAAGGGATAGAGACATGTATGAATCAAAACTATTTCTAGGAAAAAGACCACAAATCTTGGAACCATAGTTCCATTAGAAAGGCAGCAAAATAATATACTCACATCTTTATATTCCTCTCCAACAAATGTGCTACCAATAAAGTAGGCACTGCAAATCAATGTCAACACAGTGAAAAGGATCCAGAGGCATGATCTACACTTGGAATCTGAATGTATATATGCCTGAGAAGTAATGGAACACGAAAGAAAAAATTTAATAATGTGTTATTTGGATGCTAATGAGATTGTTAAGCAGAATGGCTGCGCAAAGTGCAGCAAAGAAGGGATTGGAAGAAGGTGGAAAGGAAAATGGAAACAAGAAGTCCACTAATTATCAGCACTCTGCTCTCATCTAGATTTGTTAAAGGTTTTTCCTTCTTCCCTCGGGATAAGGCTCAATAAAATGTTCAAAAGGCTGCTCCGCCAGTTTAAACTACGTAAAGCATATCTTATCAAGAATTTTTCTTATTATTCAAAGAAGCAGAAATTAAAAAAAAATATATACCTACTTAACCATTCAGATAACTAATCAAGTCGTTTTCAACCCAAGAAAGCTTCATGAAGTCGGGGATTAACCCATGATACATTCCCAAAATACAGGTAGAAAGTCCCATTTGTGGCGTACTTAGCTGTTCCCGTTTCAGAAACATGTGCCCCATCTTTTGGTGATATATTCGACATGCAAATAAAAACTAGAGCCAAAAAAGAAGATACAAGCTGCTCTAAACCCAAAGCGTTAAACTTTTCATCATACAAATAGTTGCTATCCTTCTTTTTTGGCATAATGTTATGAAACTTGAAGCCGCTTAGGAAACTTGTGTTGAATGCACCAAGTAATTCGAATAAGAATCTAGTAGTGAAGCATGTCCCCTGGGAGCCCACAAGCAATTAAGGATCGAATTCAAACACTGTTCCCACTCAGAGAGAGAGAGGATTATCAAAGAAACAACCTTTTCCTTCACGGCAGAAGTATAGAGTATTAATTACATGGAAAATTCAAACTGGCAGTTTTCTTGTCTTATAGCTAAAAAGATTAGAACATAAAGCATTCTTCACCTTAAAGGTGGCCCCCCTTTACTTTCTCTCTCTAGGGGCTGTGAGAGGGTAAAATCCTTCAACTGCCAGTATCCGAAACAAACAATCAATGCATGAGGCTCAAGTGAAAATCCTTTTCCGTGTTTCCCAGAAGCCAAAACCAAAGCCAACATCTTTATATTTTCACAATCCAGACAAGGTGAATAAAAAAAAAAAAAAAAGAAAAGAGACATGAAAGAGAAAAAAGAAGCATATTAAGTTCAAAAACACTGACAAAGACTCCAGTCAGCGCAACCCAAAGCAGCAAAAACAACTTCACCCACGAAAACCATTTCCAAAACAAGGCAGTGAGAGGTTGAAAGGGAGAGAGAGCTTACACAATGGAGGCCCTTCATCGCAGCAAGTGGCAAAATGGAAACGCGGGATCCGCAACATCCACAAAGAGGAGGTCCAAAAGGGAAGAAAGGGAGACTTTTTGTATTTATGTTTATAGTAATAACATGGAATAAACTCGGAAGAGAAGCCTACCAGAAAAAGCGAAGGAAAGCAAAGAATAAAAGCATATCATCCCAAGAGCAGAAGCAGGAGAAAGTTGACGACAGAAAGCAAAGCCAAGCCAAAAAGATAAAAACCCGAAAAGAAAAACCATCCATAAGAAAGAAAGAGAGAGAAGGAAGAATAGCACTCCTTGTCCTTGGGGACCAAAGGCTACCCCCTTTTCCCTTTTTTGATAGTTTAAACGTGCCACTTGGTGGGTGTAAAGGCCAAAGCAAACATAATTAAAAGGCAAACCATACAAAGCAAAGCAAAGCAAAGCAAAGCAAAGTATAATAAAATAAAATAAAAATAATAATAAAATTGAGCATGTCATATTTCCCTTTCTCTCTCGTTGGGTTTTTTTCTTTTCTTTTTTTTTTTGTTTTTTTTTTTTAATGCAAGTGACTCGAAAATAGTAATTTAGAATTTACAAATCCCGTTGTTTACAATCAGAAACTAATGAATTAGTACGACACATTTGGACCATCGTGCATGATGTTTGATACAATTAATTATTTATTTTCAATAATTAGTTATAATAATAATAATAATAATAAAGAATTTTTTAATGAAGAAACTTTGGAAAAAGTTCCAGAGTTTCAGACATCTCGCCGAGAGGTACGTGAGAGAGAGAGAGAGAGAGAGAGAGAGTAATTAATAATGCCCCCCTCCCCCCCAGGAGCGGTGGCGAAGTATCTCTGTACTACTCACAGTGCGTGGGGATTACGACAACGAATTTTTATAACTTTATATTTTAGGAATTGCTCTCCTGCGTGTTTATTTATTTATTTAAGTATTTTTTTTATTAAAAAATAAAAATAAAAAAAAAAAGGAAAAAGAAAAAAAAAACACACAAAGAAATTACTCCCACGCGCTACTACTACGCTACACAACACCTTTTAATTTAATTCAAAAGCTTTTCCAGTCTTTTTTATTTCTCAAAATTGCTCCCATAATAAAAGATAGCCCCCCCCCCCTCACTTTTCATTGAGTCTATAGCGTCGTAATTCTTAGAAACTTAAAATGTTGGATTGGTAATAACTAGTTAAATGTTAATCTTCTTCTTCCTCTTCTTTTCTCTTCTCTTTTCTCTTTCTTTTTTTTTTCATTTTTTTATAAAATTATTTTTAAAAAGTAAAAAATAAATCCTGTTTTTGCCTTTGAAAACATAAATAGAAAAAACATTTTAAAAAATAAATATTCACATTAGCATTATTAATGTATTTTGTTTGTTAATCAACATTTTAAATTTCAAAGTGATCCCAACTTGAAATAACAACATGACAGATTTAATAAAGCATTTCATTCTTTTGATTTGAAGACTAAAATAAAATAAGTGGGGGGGGGGGCGATAAATGACCTTCTAGAGGTTGACATATTTGGATATTTACATATCAAATGAAAATTTAAACAATTAGTTTGGATCTATATAAGCATATACATCCACAAAAAAATAATAATAAAAAAAACATAACAATTGGTAGCCATTGTGTGTTTTTTTTTTTTAAATTATATTTTAAAATATTTAGTACAAATTGTTAAAAAATATAAAATAAAATATATTAAATATAAATTTTGTTAATATTATCATGTTATTAAAAAAAAAAGAAATAAATAAATAAATAAAACAATCGAGGCGCTCTGCCTAGGAAGGGGGCTGCCCCAGCCCATGGGAGGGAGAGAGAGAGAGAGAGAGAGAGAGAGAGAGAGAGTCGCAAGTTTTGTCGTCCCATTCCCATTCCGTCAACTACCCTCTTTTATTGGTTTTTAAATCTTTAAATCACGGCGGGCGGGCGGACGGACGGACGGACGGACGGACGGAAGGCTACAGACTAGGCAGAGAAAACTCCGTGATCTTTTAGGGAATCGCAATTACAACTGTATGGAACAAAAAATGGGACTGTATTAACAATTGATAAAAATATTTTAAGTTATATATATATATATATATTTCAAAATAAATTTTATTTTCATTAATTTACAATAATAAAAGTTTGTGTAAAAAAATTTTTTTTGGAGAAAAAATAAAATACACTTATTATAATAATAAATTAAAAAAATTAGAAGTCGTTGAATAAAAAATAAAATATTGAAAAATTTTTTTTTATCCCTCAAAAAGTGAGGTATTTTTTTTTCTTCTTCTTCTTCTTGATCGTGATAAATTCTAATTAAAATTTAATTGATTGACTGACAATTATCAAATTACAAAATGTGTGAGATTTTATTTATCATAAACTTAAATAATTGATGTTTTAATTTAGTCATTGTATTACTTAACAGTTACAGATAAAATATTCATCTAATGAAGATTGTGAATGAAACGACATCGTTTGCAAGAAAACACATTGTTTGGTGACGCGGCAGACTGAATCCCTAAAACGGGACAGGAGGAGTAAGCTGATTGGAAGCAAAGGAGGAGTAGGCTTAAAAAAATAAAAAATAAAGGGGAAAACTACTACTACTACTAATAATAATAATAATAATAATAATAATAATAATAATAATAATAATA
>CM038594.1:10629713-10660554 GCA_021533255.1 Ceriops tagal
AATAATAATAATAATAATAATAATAATAATAATAATAATAATAATAAGAAAAGGGTGCTGCTGGGTCCCCCATCGCCCTCGCTGAGCAAATTAGGGCAGTTTCTCTCCTTCTCCTTCACCTTCACCTTCTCCTTCTTCTTCTCCTTTCAGACCTCGGTATTTTTGCAACAATGGCTCCATGATGTAATATTGGTGAGTAATATGATCATTGATGACCCTCCTCTCTCTCTCTCTGTCTCTCTATCTCTCTACATCTATACATGTGAAATTAATTTTCCTAAAGCTTCTCTTCAATCTAGAGAATTTTGGTATCCTTAAAATGTGCTCTGTTCATTTATTCATTTCTTTTTATATGTATACAAGAATTCCAATGAGCTTCAAAATCTGTATGTGGCTCAGAAATGGTCAATTTGTAAATATATTATCCCCATTATTTATTTTTTTTCCTGTTACATTCATTAGTAGGAAGGGAAAGTAGGGTTGGAATAATTTTTTGTTTGTTTTTTGAAAAAACTTGGGAAAATGGGTGTTCACTGATTTGGGTTGATACCGTCAAATGTGGCTTTTTGTGTGTGTCTGTGGAGTATATACGAAGTGAAAAGGGGAGAAAAAGGAAAATGCTTAATGTCACATTGATTCTGCTTGATTGATGGAATGGAATTCCAAGGTAGTGTAGATAATGTGATTTGGGGTTTCGATTTCAATTTGTTTTTATGAATAAAACAAATGATGATGATGATTTCTGTCGTTTGAGATGGTTTGTAATGTACTACAAAGAGAAATCTGGAAAATGGGGTTGATCCATAAATCTCTCTTGCGAGAAGTGATAACCAACATTATTTACAAAAAAAAAAAAAAAGGGTTATTAGGAGTAGTTAAATTTTTTACCTTCTGGTAAGGTCAAGTGTATAGGAAGCTGTAGTGTAACTGTAATGTACCTTTTGGCTTTGATGAAACTTTAGTTCCAAATGCATGCATGGGACTGGTTACAGCTCCAGTTTGAAATTGACCTCCTCTTTTTTTTTTTTCTTTTAATTTTAATTTTGTGAAGAAATCCTTCTCTTTGGTGATTGAAGCTTACAATTACAAAAAGGTATTACATGATCTTTTCTTTTTCCTGAAAAAAATTGAGGTATCTAATTGGTGGACAGCAATGTGGAATTCCATTTGGGTGCTCTGGAATTCTTTACATTTTGTCAAAAGCATCTTATAGTACTTTGCCAAAAGAAGGCCCAAAAAACAGATTTGTAGTGCACAAGCACATAGCTTGCAGGAGTATTATGTGTCCTTTACATTGCATTTACTGTCATTGAAAAGGAAAATAGTCAAAATATTCACTGCAGCTAAGTTAGATAAATGATAAAATGAATTTAAGTGACACTAGTTAGGGAAAAATGGATTGCCATTCTTGTTGTGATTGAACCTTTAACAGGCAAATACCAAATGTGTTTTACCTGATGAATATGTGGCATATATTGCTTTCTTTCCACAGAAATGTGAACCAATTAGACTTCAGACTCTGTTTAGGACTGCAGCTGTCAATATATTATCTGAACACTAGATCAGTGGATTCAAAAATTCTGAAAAAATCCAGAAAGAAAGAGTCAAGGCTCTTTTTTTTTTTAGCCAGGGGGGGGATGGGGAATAAAATTGAGACTGAATTAGTGGATTATCCCTGAATAGTGAATATGTTTCTTCCTGGTACTTTTCTTTTTTTTCGACCAAAAAAGCAAAGTGAACTTCAACTTGCTATAGAACATAGATGGAGGATTCAGGGGTAGCTTTAAATCTGAAATATTGTCATTCAAAGGGGAAAACTATTTTTGAGATTCTTTAGGATTGTGTTACTGTCACTGTCAAACAGAATGTGAAAAAATTGAAATGGCCATAATCACTGTGGGGAGTTATTTCATATTTGTCAGTTTGCCATTCCACTTAGAGCCACCTGTGCTCTATAGAACTTATATGCCCAGGGTAACATTTGGTTGTTTTGTTGACATGTAGGATGCAGGAAAAAATATGATGTCTGAAGAGGCTGTACAGATGTTAGTGGCTTATCATGATCCTTCAGACCACCAATCTTTGTCTTTGGGTGATACTAGTAGCACAGAGGAATCACCTGATGAATCTAGACTGTCACTAGAAACTGCTGATGATACAGTTCCATATATTGGGCAAAGATTTGCTACTCATGATGCAGCTTACGAATTCTATGCTGAATTTGCGAAGCGATGTGGATTCTCAATCCGTCGTCATCGCACAGAAGGAAAAGATGGAGTTGGAAAAGGACTCACAAGACGTTATTTTGTGTGCCACCGTGCTGGCAACACCCCAATTAAAACCTCAAATGATAGTAAACCTCAAAGGAATCGGAAGTCCTCCCGGTGTGGGTGTCAAGCATTTATGAGGATAAGCAAGACCACCGATTTAGGGGCACCAGAATGGCGTGTCACTGGTTTTGCAAACCACCATAACCATGAACTCCTAGAACCAAATCAAGTTCGTTTCCTTCCTGCATATCGAACAATATCGGATGCTGACAAGAGTAGAATCCTTGTGTTTGCAAAAACAGGAATCTCTGTTCAACAAATGATGAGGCTTATGGAGCTTGAAAAATGTGTGGAGCCAGGATATTTACCATTTACCGAGAAGGATGTAAGGAATTTGCTTCAGTCATTTAGGAAGTTGGACCCAGAAGATGAGAACATAGACTTACTACGAATGTTCAGAAACATAAAAGACAAGGAACCCAACTTTAAATTTGAGTACACACTTGATCCAAACAATAGGTTAGAGAATATTGCTTGGTCATATGCATCATCAATCCAGTCATATGAGATCTTTGGTGATGCAGTGGTGTTTGACACAATGCACCACTTGACTGCTTTTGATATGCCTCTTGGAATGTGGCTTGGATTAAATAATTATGGCATGCCTTGCTTCTTTGGCTGTGTGCTTTTACGAGAAGAAAATTTGAGGTCATTTTCATGGGCATTGAAGGTAATAGATTGGTGAGACCCACTTTTTTTCTTTTGGGCAATTTATCTCATATTTACTTTAATCACCTGAACTTCACTTAAAAAAAGAAAACAATAGGATGGTGCAACAGGAAATAATGAGGCATACCAGAAATAATCAAATGAGTCCTATTTAATCATTCTTTTCTATCTATAGATTGGAATGCAATTTACTTTCACTAGTTGGATGGGAAAGGAGATTGAAACTGACACTTGGCTGTCAGATTTTTTATTGTTTGCATCAGTGTGCACTTTTCCAGTTAATGCAGATGAGCCTCAGATGATTGTTCAGTTCACCACTGCAGTTATTCAGTTCACGTGATTACTGTTTTATTTCAATAGTGAAAAGTTAGCTTTTTAATGATGACGTGCAGTGGATATGCACAACCCACACATTCTTTCTCAGGAAAATTAATCTAGCTCCCAAATTTACTTTAGTGTTTTGTGTTATATTGTTCTTATGAAAGGCATTCTTAGGCTTCATGAATGGGAAGGCTCCACAAACAATATTAACTGACCAGAATATGTGCCTCAAAGAAGCAATAGCATTGGAGATGCCAGCAACAAAGCATGCGCTTTGCATATGGATGATTGTAGCAAAGTTCCCATCCTGGTTTAATGCTGTCTTGGGAGAGCGTTACAATGAGTGGAAAGTTGATTTTCATCGTCTCTATAATCTGGAGTCTATTGACGATTTTGAGCACGGTTGGATGGACATGGTCAATACATTTGGTCTACACACAAACAGGCATGTTGCTAACTTGTATGCCTTACGAACTCTATGGGCATTACCATACCTGAGAAGCCATTTCTTTGCGGGAATGACTGCTGCTGGGCATTCAAAATTATTCAACAGTTTCATCCAACGGTTTCTTAGTGCACAAACTCGGCTTGCACACTTTGCGGAGCAAGTATGTTTTCTCTTGCAATCCCTTGCTAAACAGTTTGAGTCTCTAATTTTTATGAATGACCAAGTGTGCCAAGTCTTTATCGACCTTGTCAGATTAAATAACCTTTAGTGCTGACTTCATATCCATCATTTTACTTGAAAATGTTTTTCCATGTGTGAACCTGGGCATTATTCAGGCAATCTGAAGAGCACAACACATGGCTCCTAATAGTATGTGCCTTTTTTCTTCATTTCCTGGGTTTTTTTCTCTGCAGAAAATGTTGGGTTGCTTGACAGCTTAATTTACTGAATTCAATGGGGCAGAGTTGGAAACTTTTCCATAAGGAAGCTTGAGTATTAGGGATCAGGCAAAGTTTAGGCTTGCTCTAGCCCTAGCTTTCCTCTGGGACTGAAGAACACTGTAGATATTTTTCTTGGATCATAGCTTTGAACTGGTGAACAGAAGCAGATGCATAGACTTTAAGTTGTAGTCAAGATGATACCTGTTGTGTAGTTTTACAAATAAATTTGTTGTTATTTGGATGTCCTTTTCTCGTCTTTATTGAGTGCATGAACCTTGTTTAGGTTTTAGAATGCTTTAGAATAGCCAGCTGGTTGATAAAGTCTAGCATGTGATTCCACTGTGGCTGAATAGAAGGGAATTTTGTGGAAAAGATTTTTCTTCCCCTGTTATTGATTTTGCCTAGTGCTTGCAGGTTGCTTTTGCGGTGGATTTTAAAGACCAAACGGCTGAACAACAAACAATGCAGCAGAATCTTCGAAACATATCCTTGAAAACAGGCGCACCTATGGAATCACATGCTGCCACAGTCTTGACCCCTTATGCCTTCTGTAAGCTCCAAGAACAGCTTGTTTTGGCCGCCCATTATGCATCATTCCAGATGGATGATGGCTTTGTTGTGAGACACCACACCAAACTTGAGGGAGGTTGGAAGGTGTATTGGGTTCCTAGGGAAGGCATAATTAGTTGCAACTGCCATCATTTTGAGTTCTCTGGAATTCTTTGTCGGCATGCTCTTCGCGTGCTTTCAACAGGGAATTGTTTCCAGATCCCAGAAAGGTACCTTCCTATTCGGTGGCGGCGTATCTGCATGTCCCCTGCAAAACCTATTCAGAGTCCTTCCACCGATCGAGAAGGAAGAATTCAGTTACTGCAGAATATGGTATCAAATCTCGTAACTGAAGCTTCTAAGTCGAGGGAAAGGCTGGATCTTGTGACGGAGCAAGTTTCCATCCTTTTATCTCACATCAAAGAACAACCAATCCCCCCCTCGCAATGTGCAAGAGATGCCGCTTCCATGCATAGAAAGATATAGGGTAAAAACGACATTTCGGCTGGCTGGTGTGGGAATTCTTGTGGGAAGTCGCGCGTATTACGCGAAGAAAGCAAGTCGGCCTTGAAATCTGAAAAGCACGACCAATGGACCCATTAACTTCCTGCGAGTTGAAGTTGTGCCATGGGAATTTTGAATCAGGGACGGTGCCGATGCTGTATTTTGCAGGCCTGTTTCTTTGTCGGCGCGGCGAAGGGAAGGGTAGAACACACTTCATGGGGATTGTGTAATGTACAAATATGCGTCGTGTATAGGCAAAAGAAATTTTTGTTGTATGCAGTAGGATTAAAAAGAAGCATACGGCATTGTCAGTAAGAGTATGTCTCTGGTGAGCAACTCGGAGGCTTTTCTTCCTTCTTCTTATTGCCTAATTGAGATGTCTCCATCCTGCTCTTCTTCTTCGGTGCTGCCCAGCAGCGCAGACAATTGAGATGCTTTGTATGCTTTGCCCTCCCACCACCACCACCACCACCACCACCCCAAAAAAACCAAAAAAAAAAAAAAAAAGAGGAGAGGAGGGAATAAAAAGGATTTGGAAAGATCATTTCTGATACAACATGGACAGAATGAAGCAGTGATTTTTAAAAAGCTGAGAGAGTGTTTTGAGGGAGGGACCTTATTACTACTACTTGCTTACTTTGAAGTAATTGTTTTTGGGCTGATTTACCTTAATTTGAGCATAGGGAACTGGTCCAAAATAATTACCGGGTTGAATTTCGCCGAAAAGAAAGAAAGAGAAAGAAATATTTCCTCTCTTTCAAACTTCCACCACCACCACCACCACCACCCCACGCATGCGTTTAAAGGAAAGGAAAGGAAAGGTTATTTTCAGCTCTTTCCTATTTATTAACTTCAGAAATATCTGCATCTAACTTAATTTATTTTAAAGTTTAATAATAATTCATACGTTATATTTCTTAAAAATTTTACTAATTTCGGGATTCTTTAAATCCCGTGGGCGATTAGGTTAGGTTAGGTTAGGTTAGGTTAGGGCTGAACTCCAGGATTATATATAATGCATCATGCCCCCAACCTCATTAATCCTCTCCTCTCGTTTATTCAAATCCATAATTTTAATTTTAACATATAAATATAATCATTTTTTATTTTCACACATAATATTATAAAGATTATGTGTGTGGATTTAATAAAAATTGGAAACTGAGCGCATGTTGTTTTGGTTTTGGTTAATACCTTTTTTTTTTTTTTCTTCTCCGGAAAAGTAAACAACGACGCCGTTTCAAAGGAACTCGCAAAAATGGCCGCCAGCGGACTCTCTTCTTGTTGTTGTCGTTGTCGTTTGTTGTCGTCGGCGTCTGCAATTCGTGTTCTAGAGCTGGCAAAAGGAGCAGAGCGAGCAGCGACATCTTTCTTAGAAACGGTGCGCATCGATTAACTAAAAAACCCAAAATTGCACGAATCCAGAATTCGCCTTTTTACTTCATAATTATTATTATTATTATTATTAGTTTCTTTTTTGGCTTTGTCCCGTTCAACTCAATTCGTCTTTTTTTTTTTTCTTCTAAGAGCCTTGTACCCGCCGCGTGCTTCGGTCGTTGAGGGTTTTGGATTCGATCTATGCGTATTCCAAGAATTGAATTTAAAAAATATATATATATATATATATATATAAATCGAAGAATTTTATTTTAGTTTATTTTTACCCTTAATTATTATTATTATTATTATTAATCTTGGCAACTTTTTTTTTCTCGCGGGGGGGGGTTTGGTGGCGGTGTGTGTGTTTGGCAGGGCGGCGGCGGCGGCGGCGGTGGTTGTACTTGATTGATTTTGGTTGCTGGTAAAATGCATCCGCCGTTGACGTTACATAGGCATCCAATGTGCGCTGAGGTGAGCTATATGCTTGTTTCTCGCTTTCTTTCCTCCCATCCAAGCTCAAGACTTTGATGATTGGAATTTTTGGGTTGGGCACGGCCAATTTCTGTCTTTGTTTCTCAATCAAATCTATACACATTGCAGATTTGGTCCGAAATGTCATCCATGACGTACTTCCTGGGCTGTGATTGCCAAGTTATTAACCCATGCTTTTCCCCCCTAAATAAAATGTTCATACTAACTAATATCTTTGATGATTTTGGTTCATCTGGTTGCAGCAGTTGTGTATTTCTTTTCTTTTTTCTTTTCAGATTGAAAGGTAGTGTAAAACGCATTTATTGGTTTCTTCAAACTTCACTTTTGGAAAGCCAATGTGATTTTGAAGTTCTGTGTCATCCCTTTTTAGCTATTAGGAAAACACTTCTGATGAGTCTTTTGTTTTTTTTATTTTTATTTTTTTTGTCCCCCCAGATTATAGAACAGTTCCAAAAGTGTCATTTGGACCATCCTATTGGGAAATTCTTTGGTCAATGTACAGATCTCAAAGTGAAGCTTGACCGCTGCTTTCGAGAGGAAGTAAGTTGTGGTCATGTTTGTCTCATGTTTCCTTCCAGTTGAAGTACATGGTCCTTTTGACCCTACAGTTTTTCTTTTTTTTGTTTTTCTTCTTGGTTTTTTTCTCTCTCTACATCATGTCTTCAGAAAGCTGTAAAACGGAAGGCAAATTTTGAGCAGAGTAAGAAACTGAAAGAAAGGCTTCAAGCACTAAGGAAGGAAGCTGCTGCTAAAGGCCCTGAGGATAAGAATCTTATGAGTAGCTGTTGAGGTCTGAAATTCTTTCTGGGCCATACTTTTGTATTTATAGAGATTTTCATGTCAAAGGAACCATATGATATACATAGTTCGCCATTGAATTTGGATTGCAATTGTTGCCCATGCCAGTTTAATGTTGTCATTTTTTTAGCATCCTTGACTTTATCTGCATTACGAGGAGCTGCTTAGCCTGTCATCTTAGGTCATTACTTTGGTTGCATATCCCATTTGCTATCAACCTGGATGTTTTTGTGTTGGAATTTTGCTCTCTTGGGAAATTTGTGTTGAAGTTTTCCCCAAAATGAAGGCATATTTTTTTTTCTTCTTTTATGAACAATTGTTGCATTTGGATCACTTTAAAGTATCATTATGATGAATTTTCGGCCATAGTAGGTGTTACTGCGCATCAGAAGAAGGGTTTCATAGTTTTAACCAAGAAAATGGTCCTTACACCAAAGGTGAAGAAGGATCACATACTCTCCAAGTCACTGTAACAGACGAAATCAACTGGACTTCACCTAATACTTCTCCTGCACTCTTTTTCTTGCTCCTGAACACGATCTAACCAAGCCCAGTAGCCTAGTTCACAGCTGTATGGGTTGGAGACTACTTGTTATTAGCCAAGAAGTGAATTCCAGTAATATTAGAGATAAGGTAACATAGAAGACTTGCGCATCCTTTTGTTCCAATGCATAGCCATCATGTGCTCGCTCTAGGGTAGGCTCAGAAATGCCCTTTGACCCGTATCTACATGTGAGACAAAAGACCACCTTCTTGTCCTTTTAACCATTATACTTTACTGGAAATCTTCTTTGACTTGACCCGATATGATGGATTAGAGGGAGACAAAAGGCCTTGGACTTGAGATAAATGGTAGTCAGGATTATTTACTATAAAAATAGATATATACTTTAATCCCATCCCACTCTGGTTGAAAGGAATACTAGGTTCTGCTCCGGCCACTCTGGTTGGAGGGGAACAGAGAGGGTTTCCATTTCTCCAAGCTTTGAGGTTGGTTGTCAAAGTTTACCTTTTTGTTTTGCGGGGAAGGGCAAATATTGAGTATCCCTTGAAGTCACACTCAATCCATGGCATTCAAAACGAATTGGCTATTATCTTAGCAGGAAGTAGTAAACCATTTAGTATCAAATTTTCATTTAGAAAATTGGAAGTGATCAGACATCATTTTTAGGTCCTAGCTGAATTATCAATCCCCAGAAATTTGTTTTGTCTACTTTTCAAGGCTGCTGCTTTGTTTTAACTTAGATTGGTGGTACTAGGGAACATGATCTCGCTGTCATCCTTCTGCTTGAATGCTTTGTTTTAACTCAGATGGGTGGTACTAGGGAACATGAGCTGGCAGTCATTCTTCTCTTTGAATAGAAGCAAGTGGACCTTGAGTTTGTATGCTTGTTGTGGATTAACAAACGTGCACTGATCCACACATTCAGCACCAATTATAATTATGGAAGCGGAATAGCATGCACCAATCTGACATTCGTGCACCAACCTCTTTACCAGTAATATGGCTACTATTTAAGTGAGAAACTGAAAGAATTCTAGATGCTCTTGCTAACAAAGACCCCTGTAAACCATGGAGGATCTAATGAATGGTTGGTCAAAGGGAAGTTATGCTATTAGCATGGACTTTACTGCTTCCGTTAAGGCATGTTTTTGGGGTCTCTCGAAGGGGTTGGAATACATGTGTGGTAAGGATCTTCATCAACCCGCTCAAACCAGCAAAGCTGACCAAATCAATCCAATCCAAATTGAAAGCGCCAAACTATTGAAGAATGGATTAGATGCCGATAGCAATATGGAAACTGCAATTTACGGTTTTGTTCAACCGAAATTTAAATTGCACTATCATTAAATATGTATGTGCTATATTGATGAGTCTCCATTCATCTTCTATATTTTTACACTTGGAGAGTCGATGAAACCGAAATGTGCTAATTTAAAGAGTCTATTTATATCCAGAACCTATATACTGATAATAAGTATTATTTTATCCTATGTTAATGAGTGTGAAATGTTTTCTAATTTGGAGTCTTTTAAAACTATCAAGTGATGATATTCGATTTCTTGTGATAATAGTTCGACGATTGTCATTTTCAGTTTTTATTTTGAGAATGGCTATTGTTGTGATTTTAACCTGTTATCTCTGACACTCCAAATAGTCTAAAATCCCTCAACCCATGTCAGCAACCAATAAATATCATTGCGATTTAACTGGTTAACGCTCCATGTTTGGTTGCTTGTGGTTTTGGAATCATTCGACCCTTTACTAATAGTTTAGTCTTGTGTATTTATGTGCAACCACGGCCAAAGTTCAATGCGATTTAACTATTGTTGTAGTTTTTTTTTTTCTTTATAAATGTGCAACTAATTCAACCCAAAAAAAGAAAAAAAATGTCCAAAGTTCTTACAAAATGGTCAACCCAGACTTTATGTACTTTTTCCGGCTCCCTCACATGGGGGGGGGGGTGGGGGGGAAACACAACACAAAATATTCTTCTTACCAAAAGTCTGAACAGGAGCATTCTCCCTCCTTAAAATGGTGAAATCTACTCCCATCCCTCACGATTATTTCTCTATGGAAAACCTTGGATATCATCTTGCTCACTTCATGACAATCGCCACAGACCCTCAGATTTTTGACGATTCTAATGCAATCGCAGGCCCCTGTTACTAAAAAAGGCAAAAGCAATTGCCAACCTCTCACTGTGCACCCTGATAGCAATCGCCTTTTCTTCCTCTCCAATGTCATGTAAAACCAGGGAAACATTGGGGACATAGCCGGCTTCCGCCAAACGGGTTTCAATTGTTTCAAGCATTTTGTATATATCCAGTGAATGTTCGTGTTCTCTATCCCCTGCAACAAAACGATGGACCTTTCCCTGGGCTTCAATCAAGCTCCAGCCAGCAAGTTTATTAGCGTTTCTCTCCGCCATCAATTCGCGAACTCTAGCTACATCTTCCCATTTACTAGACTTGGCATAAATGCCGGCTAATTGTACATAGTGTCCATCGTAATTTGGATCCACTTGTATCAATTCATTTCCGATCCTTTGGCCCATTTCTACTAATCCATGAATCCTACAGGCACAGAGAAGTGTTGCCCACAACACAGGGTCTGGTGAAAAGTTCATGTTCTCAATCATTGCAGCAGCCTCGGACACCAAACCAGCTCGACCCAAGAGATCAACCATGCAGCCGTAATGCTCCATCTCAGGCTCAATGCTATAGGTCTCTGTCATCAATTCAAAATAATGTCTGCCCTCCCCGACCAAACCAGCTCTACTGCAAGCATTCAAGACCCCAATGAAAGTCACATTCACCGGACGATGTCCTTCATTCAAAAAATTCTCAAAAAGTGCGAGAGCTTCCCTTGCAAGGCCATGAGAGGCCAACCCACAAATCATGACATTCCATGTTGAAATATCCCTCCGGGGCATTTTTTCAAACAGGACCTTGGATTGCTCAATGCACCCACATTTTGCGTACATGTCAAGAAGCGCCGTCCCCAGTGTTGTTGTCAGTGGCAGATTTAATGAATCTATAAGAGACTCGACCAAGCGGCCATGTTCAAGCAGACCCAGCTGCGCTGATGCAGATAGCATGGTCACCAAAGTTGCCTCGTTCGGCAAAAACCCGCTGCCTCTCATCCTCGCGAAACAACGCAAGCTTTCTTCGAGCTTCCCGTTATGCACATAGGCCATAATCATCGTATTCCAAGAGATAACGTCTCGATTGGGCATTTCCTCGAACATCTGCTCCACAACACTCACTCGACCGTCCCTTGCAAAACCCGCTAACATTGCATTCCACGTAACCACATCACACAGTTGCGGGCTCTCATCAAACACTTGTTTCGAGCTCCCAATGCTGGAACAACAGGCAGAATAAAAATGAATCAGAGCGTTCCGGACATAAACATCTTGGGAAAATCCAAGCCTCACCGCGTGGCCATGAATTTGCAACCCTTCACTCAAACCCAAACCCTTGGTACAGCCTTGCAAGACAAAAGTAAAAGTATAATTATTGGGTCTCAGGCGCACGCAGCAACCCGTCAACATGGAGGAGTAAAACGCAACCGAAGCAAGAGGTGATTGGCTCTTGGCAAAGCACCGGATCATGTTGTTGGAGGCGAAAAGAGTTGGGTTGTTGATGGTTTGGTAGAGACGGAGAGGATAGTCAAATGGGGTTGACGGGGAGAGAGCAAGGAACGCAAGAAGGTGGCCCACGAGAGATGGTTGGCCGGCGAGGCCGGAGACGGTGATGCGAGCATGGGCTTGCTTGGTCTGGGAAATGCTGCTTGTGTTCGCGAGCAGGGAGGAGGGGAATGAAAAATGGAAGACAGGCACGGCGGCGGCAGCAGCAGCAGCTGTTGAGAAGAGAGGGACGAAGGAAAAGTGGGTGGTGGAGAAAGAGAGAGTCTTTGTGGGTCGTCCGTCGAAAAACATAACTTTGCACAGCACAGCATGATACCCACATCGGCTTCTTTCAATTCCCCTTTTTAAAAGTTGTGCGGGACGGGAGACTCAGAAACAGAGGGAGCTTTGAGAGTCTGGGTCAGCTCAACAGCACAATCAACTGTTTCATATTCGCAACGTCAAAAAGAAGAAGAAGAAGAAGAAGAAGAGTAACGTTGGTGGTTCATCACAATTAGAGGCAGATATCGACTCAACTCGGTGGAATGCGATAAGACAAGACACAGTCCATGACTGACATCCAGTCACACAACAACAGAAAGTACAGGGAGTGTGCTTGCTAATTATCTAAACCTGCCATTGTACAACGGTGAAGAGCCGTTAAGTTCTCAAACTCGCTGAAGCCGCAGCTCCTGCGTTGGAAACTTCATTCCTCCGTAGTTGAAAAGCTGCAGTTTTTTTTTGATTTAGAAAGGATACGACGTTACCAATGGGCACATGGCTATCCTCGTCTGCTTTAATGATGGGCACTTCATTGAGTTTTCAGTCCAGATGCTCCTCAGCCTCGGTAAATCATGAAGTACTATTGTTGTCAGACTGGGAAGGGAAGCCGGTTGTTGGACATTAATCTCAGTTCCCATGACGACTATCTCTTCGATTTTGTGACATTCCTCAACTTCCAAGTGTTGAAGACTGGAGAGCTGCTGAATCATGCCTCTGCAGAATACCTGCCTTAAGTTTGGGCATTTGGATAAAACGAGCGAAGTGAGTTTGGCGAGGCTCCCGGCAGTTACTGGACCCTCCCAAATCCTTTCCAGGTTTTGGAGATTGCTGATGTATATCCTCTCCAGTTCTTGTAGCACAGGTTTGTGCAATTGATTACCATCAATAATGGCTGTCATTTCCTCACACCCTTCAATCAAACAGCTGCGTAACTTCTCAATGCTCCCAATGCCAAAATCTGATAGTCTCAAACGCCCTTTGTAGCCAATCAGTTCAAATACATTGGCTTCGGCCAGTACACGTGGTATCACATGGCCTACGGCTTCGCCATTTGCATATTTCAAGCACTTGCAGATTTCATATTCAGCATAATCAAGGGTTTTGTACCTCACTGAAGGATAGTGACCAATGGACAATTGGAAAGAAAAGCAGAAGTCCTTCCACGTTGAGCTTTTTGTTATAAATATCTCGAGACCGTCTGCTTGAGGAAAGCAAAAGGAAAAAGAAGCCAAGTTTGTCAAACCAGCTGCCTCCTCAGCTATAGCTTTCACAGCGTCTTTCCACCATTGATTTTCTGGATGAACATCAATGACCAGTTCTTTCAGCAACAAGAGTTTAGAAATGACATTGTGGCACAATTCCACCTTGCTTGTTTTTCCATTGGCATTCGAGAATGACATACGCAGATGCTTCAGCTGATGCAAACATCCAATCTGAGGTGGTAAGAAACTAATCCCGGTGCCTCTAATATCAAGCACCTCAAGTTGCTCGAGTGCACCTATTGTAGACGGAAGCTCCATCAGCCGCTTGCAGGAATTTAAGTACAGTGCTCGGAGATATCTCAAGCAGGACAGGGATACAGGTAAGTTGGTTATATCGGTGCCATGAAAGTCTAGTACCTGTAGACTTTGCATAGAATCAAAAAATAGATCAGGAATCAAAGAGAGATTACTATTTCCCTGTAGAAACAATGTGGAGAGACTATCACAAGCTAATCTATCTGGTAATTTGTGCAATTTGTTATCCATCAAAGAAATCCTTCTCTTCTGAGACCATTCTTCCTCCTTCGGTGGCTCTTCTAGTCCCTTGTTGGCCATTACCAAACACTGTGAATCCTCCCTTTCTGACGAGACTTTTAGGGCCATATTCCGTAGAATTTTGTTCATCCTTACATGTTTCATCTTCTCACAGCTCTCTAGCAAAGACACATTGATTAGATCAACCAAAATATCGTCCTCGGTATGCCCACGATGGTGTGTGGTGAAACCTTCAGCTCTCCAACACTCCAACAAGTAATCTTCATATATTTCATAACCTTCAGAGTATAATGCACAATAGAGGAAGCAAACCTTCTTGCATTCATCATCTAATTCTTCATAGCAAAACCTTAGAAAATCAAGCACTTCATCCACTCCTTGAATTTCGGCATTGGGCCATTGCATTAAGTTCTGCAGCCCATCGCTCCATTGGCAGATTTTTTCTTTTTTTTTGAAAGTTCTTGCCACCCTGTCTATTAGAAGTGGCAAATTACAACACTCCCTTACGACTAGTTCAGCAATTGGACCGAAATTTGCAAGATTTTTCCTTTGGCCCAATTTTTCCCGAAATAGCTTTTGTGCATCAGCTCCAGAGAGTCGGTCCACATGGATCATTTCAAAGCACATGTCAGTACAGACATCTCTGTGTCTCGATGCCAGCACTACCTTTCCATCCATGTCAGTCTCAGAGATACCAATATCTTCTAGATCAAAGGTGTCCCAGACATCATCCAAAAGAAGCAAGTACCTCTTGCTTTTCAGCTCCTCTGATATTCTTGAAGCAATTCTTCTGGTATCAGTGATGTCTCCTATGTTCAGCTTCAACCGCTCTGCAATTTCAAGCAGCAATCTGACTTTTGCATGCTGAAACCTTACTGCAGCAGATTGCAGCTTTTCATCATTTCCTTCCCCTGCTAGAGTTGCAAAGATGACTATATCAAACATTTTAGCAATCTGTTCTTCGTTATTCAAATTTTGCATTATTGCTGTCTTTCCCACACCCACCATCCCCCAAAGTCCAATTCTTTTTATGTCTTTATCCCTGAGAAATGTCAGAGTGTCTTCCACAACTCTATAGAGTGATGGCTTATCATCTAGTTTTGGGGCTTTAACTTTAATCACTCGCTCTGGGGGTCTCTCAACCACTGTATCCATAGCGAAAGTGCTTCCATCTTTCCAGCATTTATGTACTGCATCCGCTTTGTCTGCCAGACGTTTGCTAAGGTAGCCGCGTGACAAATAGTTACTGGGGTATGGTTTACATTCAGCAATCTCTGTTTCAAGTTTATGGATGCTATCAATCCAGAGTTTGCATTCTTTTGTAGCCTGCTTCATCCTGTCAGAATTTATCTTGGCCAGTACATCATCCCTCCTTGCAAATAGCTTCTCTGCTTCATCTTTCAACCTTTGATGGTTTTTGTCCAGGTTTCTCTCATAGTTACAGAATTCATGCACAGCTGGAATTACACCATTGAGTGCACCTCCCGTTACAACAGTTGTCACACCAGAAGCCATTCCAGAAGCCAGCCCATTGACCAACTGTCCAGCCAAATTTGTGCCTGAAAAATACACAGCAAGTATACTCACTACCATTGAAGTTGGATGGCCATTTCCAACTACAATATACATCAACAAAAGAGTAAAAACTAAATATTTTTTTCTACATAATTTTCATTCATCTTCCTGATAACAAAAAAGAAAAAAAAAAGGTGAAAGAGTTACTCTAACACTTCTACAAGCTTTTTTATTTTAATTAATTAACATTATTTTATGAGAAGTAATAATTTTCATTTTATATGAATCAATAATTTTCTTATGTGTTATAGGAGAAGATATTTAAGCCATTGAAGTTGGCTCACTTGGCAAAGAAATGAAACTAAAACATGTGGTTGAGGCATGCACGACATTAAGGGTTCAAATCCTTGTGCAATGTGTGCAAAGAGCGAACAATACCCTATTTGGGACACTTGGCCAAAGTCTTGACTAGCAATTCTAGCAGCCCATGAGATAACCAGGTTTTTAGAGGGGTCAGCAAGATTTGTGCAACAATTAAGTCCCAACAAAGTAGTTGCCCATTTAGATTTAGATGCATGGCGTTCAAGTCATCATTTGTAGTGATTTAGAGATCCATCTCCTTGTCTTTGTTTTTTCTCTCTATTTTTTTTTTTGGTATGATAAATTGGCATGATACAATATGTCTCACTAAGCAAATTCACACACCAAATGCTTTAATTATCATCACAGAAGTGTGAACGCACTTGCTGTGTATATCAACCCCGAGAAAATTTGGCCGAGAAAAAAGCATTTATTATTGCAAGTTCATGTGACATGAGAATTTGAGCAATATATATAATAATGTGTTCTCAAGATTACCTGCTGAGGACGCTGCAGAGCCATTAGTATTGGTCGACATTTCTCCCTCTTTCTTCTTGTCCCAGTGTTTTTTTTTTATTTACTTTTTTCTGACCGCTATGCTCTGTTCTCAATTCGGTCTTTGGCTATGGTTCCTTGTCTTTCTCCTCCTCCCTGTCTCTCTTCTTTCTTGACAAGATCAAGATTTACCTTTAAGGAAACTGCACTGTATGCTTCAAATGATAAGCTTTCTATTCCTTTTTTCATCAACTTTATCTACAATTAGCATCCAGCTTATGGTTGCTTTTATACCAAATATACAACAGCTTTCCATCAATCTGAATCTGTTGAATATGATCATTCATGTTTTCCCTTTCCTTTTCTTTTCTTTTCTTTTTTTTTTTTTAAGATGATGTCCAGAAATTTAAATCTTATAAATAAATTATATATATATATATATATATATATATATGAAGAAAATAACACAACTTCAAGTAATTGTCGGTAGCAAAAGCAAAAGGAGAAAAACTAAAGGGAAAATAAACTCTTCAGACAAGGGAAGGGGTCAAAAAAATAAAAAAAATATATACAAGAAATGAATTAGAAAAGAAAATTAATTTCCCTTTTCTCTCCTTTGAGATAAAAATAAAAAGGGTCTTAAATTGAATTACGAATAACATAAGGAGGAGGAGCAGCATCAAATTTCATTTATGGTAAATGATCGCTTGATCAAATCTAAGCTCGCAAAAGGGAAACAAAACAGTCAGTATTAAATGCATCAGCGTGACCAACGGCTACTGATCTTTCACTTACCTCAGCAGCAGCAGGAGGAGGCTGATGAAAAAGGTCAGCTTTGAATGGAACTTCCAGTGTCAGTCAGCCTATGTAGACATGGCTATGAACCCTCCTTGGCCATGGATCCCATTAAACTGTAGTTAGCAAGCACGAGAAAGTCACATATATAATAATAGAACTTGAACCACTTTTTGATCGGATGCTCTGAGATAAAGAAGCAGCGATTTGTAAAAGTCCAAGTCAGCGCAGTGAGAGAGAGTGTTGATGAGAGCACACAGTGGCTGGCTACCTCCTCATTTCCCCGTTTTTATTTATTTATATTATTTGTTTGTTTGTTTGTTTGTTTGCAATAAAAATTGACCCTTCTCTCCTCGCGACTTCGTCTGAAGATACGAGGAAAGTTGGCTTCCACTGTGATGCGGATGGGGATCTTAGCCAGAGGTCTGATTATAGTTTGGGCCTAACATTGAGGGCCTGCAAAATAAAAGAATATTAGAGCCTAAGGTATTTTTGGACGCAAGTATTTTGATACCCAAGTCACTATGTAAGTAATATAAATAAAGAATTTAGTTTACTCTAGATTGTTTGAACTTTAATATAGAGTGAGAATGATTTACAGTTTACTCACTTGATTGGAGACTTGTTTGAGCCTTTTTTGTATGTATTTCAACTAAAGAATTTTTAATATTGATAAGACAGTCAATTAACTCCATTGAGGTCCCCTCATTTAGGGGCAGAGGAACTAGACTGACCGGAGCTCGATGCATGCGTCTGAGTTTGTTGTAGGTCTAGGTTTAAGCCATTATCACTTGCTTCTTCCTTAAAAAAGAGATGAGTATCATTTTTGTTTTTGGGGGGATTTGGAAAATCTATTAACTTTCACCAATTTTTATTGCAATGGTGGGTGGTCTTTGGACACTCTTATAATTCTTTAGTCGTCATTACCAACATTTATTCTTATGTGATTTTCAAGAAGTTAGCCTATTTAAAGGTTTTTACATTTTTAGAGATTAGTTCATCTTATATCATCTTCAAGCTTGGTTTGCTTTGTTGATTGCTTTCAAAATGTTGAGATTCCGACACTTTTGTTTTGTTATTTCAAGAGTCACCTTTCCTTTTCTATGGTTAGAATGAAGCAAATACTTGAGTAACCTAAAATGGTCAATCACAAGCCCATTCCCCCTGGCAAGGAAGAAAACTGTGTCATTAAGCTATTGATTTTGAAGATTTCTCAATATATTATTGATACTATAAATGTCATTTTTTTTCTCTTTAAATATGACATCTTGAGGTTGATGGTTTGAGAGAAAGCTTGCTATGCTCTGGAGGTTAGTTTTTCTTTCTCTTATGATTGTATACTAATAAGAGTGTGTTTCCCTTTATTAAAGACTATTTTGGAACTTTCATAATATTTTTTGTTAATACTTAGGTAAATTGCCTCTAATAGTTAGTGGCATTTAATAGGTGTCGTACAAGGGCAAAAGAAGGCAAACTCCTAAGCTAAAGCAAAATGACTAAACTTCTCATAAATTTTGACACCTTTCCCTTAAATTTTTTAAAAAAAGTGATAACTATACATTATTTTTTATTTATTTCCCTTGCTATAATGAATCTTTTATATTTCTTATAATGAGTTCTTCATGCTTCATATATTAATAATGGATGTTTGTTTCCTTTTCGCATTAGCAAGCTTAATTATTTAAATCTTAAAGCAACTTATATATTATCCTTTTTTTAACATTAATAATAATGGTCCTTATTAATTGTTAACTTGTGTGGTTATGAAATTTTCATTAGTTGGCTTATGACTTAAACAAGTTCGAGCAAAAGTCAAGGTTTAATAGATGAGTTATCTTATGACCTTTCTTTCTTAGTACTTTTAATTAGAATGAGTTTAACTGTCACAAGTTACTTATTAGCTAATTTTTGCCAAAATGCTTTGCTTCTTTTTTTAACTTGACTTACTTAGCATTAAGTCATCTAATGATGACCTAGTTATTCTATTGATTTTCCATAATTTATAGGATGTGATACATTTTTAAAAAGCATGTCTCATTGTAGAAGAGGGAAATGTGCCAGTTTTGAAATGAATAGTGGGATTGACATCTCACATTCTTAGTCTTTTGGGCCATTTAACTACTTAGGAAAGTAAACATGCTTGATCAGTATGAAAATGATTACCAATATAGCAAATGGACATAGCTATTTTTATTGATTATGCATAAAAATTTAACTTATTTATTTTATTAGTTTACTTATCCTAAAATAATGTAATTATATTTGCTTTTTTTTGATTAAAGATTGTTTAATGAACATAAAGATAGAAGTTGGATAGATTTTGATAGATTAAGTAATGAGTATTTGAATGAGGTTGATGTTTTTTAAATAAAGCTTTTGCTATGTTTGTTGAGAAAGATGAAATCTTTTGCCTTTGTAAAAAACATGTTTTCATTGTTGGTATGATAAAGTCATGGTTTATGAACATTTAATTATTTAAGGATTTATGTAGGATTATAAAATATGGATTTTTCATGGTGAAAGGCTACAATTAAGTAAGGTGATAAATGGCAATAAAATTGAAGTTGATAATATTGATGGACTCTTATAGTAAACTTTTAGGGATGTAAAAGAATAATTAACAAATCTTGACAATGTTAAGAAAGGTCTAAATATATAAGGATTAAGTCTTTACTGTAAATGTTAGGGAGGAAGTCTCTACTATATCCTTAAAGGTTTATTAGGTGCTAGCCAAAATTCTAAGTTATTTCCTTTTAAAATTTAGGCTTTAAAAACTTTTTATTTGCCTAAAAATAGTTAATTATATGATTTGACATATAAAACATCAATCTAAGGATAATGACATGAGACATCATGTTAATGGTCAAGTTTCGAAAGATTTTAATATATTGCATCTAAATTTTGCAAACGACCTTTGCATTGTAAGATTAGATTTGGCTAGTAATGGATTCAATTTATTTTGAACAATAATTATTAAACATAGCACATGACCAGGTGTGTTGATTAATTACAACTTGACATCATGACTATGTATGAAACTAGAATATATGATGTTGTCAATGATTATTTTAGACCTTAATTCACCTATAAGAGAGATAGATGTATTTTTCCAGTCATTGATTAAAAAATAAAAAAAAATTGTAGGACTATAGTTTGCAGACATATAATATATCTAATAAACAATTTGTTCAAATGCACATAGTCTTGTTATAGATTGTTAGTGATTTTTTAACTTATATAATATTGTTGAGGTAAAGTACAAAGGGAAAGTTAGCATGTTGTATTTATAATTATAATATTTCTTCTTAATATTTATATCATAGTAGAAAAACATGCTATATAGATCATCATACATTTTTAAATGTTAAACCACCATTGAAAAAGAGATAAAAAATCTTTTAATAGTCATATTGGGTTAAGAATTACTTTAACTCTTTTGTTAAGATAAAAAATTATATTTGAGTTTTGATAATTAGTTTGGAAAGAAGCAAAAGACAATCTTTGATACCCTAAAGAAAAAATTGATATTATTTTACTTGTTATATTGGGAAAGTAATAAGTATCATCATAATTTAGATGTTATGCATATAAAAAAGAACATTTGTGATAGTATTCTTAGGACTTTCCTTAACATTCCTCATAAAATAAAGGATCAAACAAAAGCTTATTTTGATTTACAAGATATGGGGACAAAAAAAGAGCTTTAACTTGTTCTTTTTAATGATAGTTGTCATATTTATCTATCTAAAGCATGTTTTTTTATGATACTAATAGGAAACCATATTTTTTACTATTATAAAAGGTGCTAAACTTTCTCAAGGTTTTGCATCTTTACTTAAGTATGTGAATAAAATATAAAAGAAAATTACCGGGTATAAGAGTTTTGATGCATATTTATTGATGTATTACCTTCTTCAAGTTATAGTTAAAAAGGCAATACTACAATATGTTGTTATGGCCTTTATAAGATTAGGATCTTAAAAAAAAAATCAATATGCAATAAAATTATAAAGTCACGAGACTTAGGTCACTTACAAAAAGAAATTAGTGAAGCATTTTGCCAATTAGATATAATTTTTCTTGGAAGTTTCTTTGATATAATGGTGAACTTGCCTATCCACTTAATTGATGAAATTAGACTTAGGAGGTCTATGCATTGTTGTTACTGTTTAGGATTGAAAGATACTTGTGCACATTGAAATCATATTTCATGATAAAAGTCTTCATGAAAGTTCCATTGCATAAAGGTATTTGGCTAAATAGTGTTTAGTATTTTGCTAACGATATATTCATGATGGGGTAAAGGCTTATTTTACAAGATATAATAAACAATCTAACACCATAATAAAGAAACAATTATCTTAATTTCTTAGTAAAAGCCATGTAATAAAAGGTAAAATGAAAAAGGAAAGACAAGGTTTTTACTTTAGAGGATGTTATGCATTGTTTAATTATAAAGAGGAAGAACAATTAGAGATATATCAAGTAGACTAAATGTAATTTTGAATTCTTATTTAATATTATCTTTTTAAATTACTTAGTATATTACTTATTATTGTCTTTATTATAGAGAAAATAGGTAGTTAATGAGTGGATAACAAAGAAAGAGATAGTAGAAAGCACAAAATCATAGTTAAGATTTTGCAACTAGGTTTTAAAACCAAGTTATAAATAAGTAAATTTTTCTTTATTTTCATCTATTGTTTATTAGTCCTAATATTATAGCACAACATTATAGTGGTTATGTCATTAATAACCATAGATTCCTTACAAGCAAATGAGATACAAGATACAAGATACAAAATAATAATGCTACACTAATATTATTAATAGATAACTTTGCTAGTTTTTCAAAGACCAAAATTTAGTAAAAGGAAAAGTGACCTATTATAGAACAATTATAGAAATTATTAAATTAGACTATTGGAGTCAATTTGATGCTATGTTGTTTAAATGTGATTGGTTTGAGTTCAAGAACAATAACTATGGACTTACATGCATTAACTTTAGCAAATTATGTTACTAAATGATCCTTTTGTATTGGTATCTCAAGTTGACAAAGTTTTAAATGTAGAGAATCTAATTGCACAAGCCTTTTATTATGTAATATGTAGAATTCTTAGAGAGTTATTTAGGCTAAATGAAGCAAACAATGTGAATGTATAAGGTATATTCTAGGGGGCAAGGAGCCAAATATAGCTACTCTAAATGTGGGAGCCATTAGTAGTATGGAGCAATTTAGTTTGATAAAAGAACACATGTTTAGTACCATAGTTGACCTATAAAAAAAATCTACATTTTGAAAGAGATTTTGACTAATTGAATGATAATTTAAATTATGAAGAAACACTTTAAGTTTGGATGGCTGCTAATAATTAGAGAAAATAGATTAATAAGTCTATTTTGTAATCTTTTATGACTTTACTAAATGAACCATTAATTTATGAAATTATTCTATGTATTGCATATTGTTGGATATCCTTTATGGCATTCAATTTCAGTTGATTTGTTTGAGTTATAGTTATAACAAGTCAAATATCACAAATGATCTATTGCTAACCAAGTTGAGGTCTTTCTATATTCCCTTTTTTTTTTCTCGTTGTTTCATTATTTACTAGTTGTTTGAACTTTTCAATAATTAAAATGATAGGTACTATATTAGAATAGTAATATGTTTTGTCTTTTTGGTTCTTAATTTATTAGTAGTCCTTGTCCTTTGTTTGTTATTTACTAGATGTTTAAACTTTTTAATAATTAAAATGATGGAATCTATATTGGAATAGCAATATGTTATGACTTTTTGGTCTTTAATGACAGCAAGAGAGAGAGAAACGGACAGGCGAGCCATGAGACAGTGAGATTGTGAGACAAGGAGACGGGTGAGACTGTAAGACGGTGAAAGCAGGAATTGTGTGATACAACGTAGAGAAGGAATTTAGCAAAGCATTGAACTCAACGTAGTTCCAGACTTCTTCAAGAGAGGTTAGAGAGCGTTGCGGTGAACTTTTAAGTGGTAGTGGAGTAGCCTTTCAATTCAACAGAGGCAAGACAAGGTAGAAGAAGGGTAGACACAGTAAGTGACACTTTTTGTATTGTACTTGCTTAGTAATTGCAATAGTAAAAGGAGCAGAGAATTAAAGACATCCATTGTAACCTGTATTCACAAGTATAGTGGATAGTGTTGGTAGAGGGAGAGTCCCTACCACCGTGGATGTACATCACGTTGACGAAATCACGTAAATCTCGTGTGTCCTTATTTTGCTTTACGTTTTGTGCTTTGAATTGAGTTGTGAACGCAGCTAAAGTATCAGTTAACCCATAACCTAATGAAGACCTAAACAAGAACATCTATATTGTCTGTTAGGTAAGGTGTCTGAAAGGTGACTTTGGAGACTATTGTTATTAGTAGGTAGCAATAGATTCACCTTAGTCGAGTTTGAGAAAGAGTTCGCTTTCAAGAAAAGATTGAAATTGTTCACTTACCTGTGAATTGTGAATTGTGGTGATACTGATTCACCCTCCCTCTCAGTATCACAAACTAGTAGATCCTAAGGAGAAGTCGGGAACTTCAAATATCACAAACGATTTATTGCTAACCAAGTTGAGGTCTCTCTATATTCCTTTTTTTTTCTTTTTGTTTCATTATTTACTAGTTGTTTGAACTTTTCAATAATTAAAATGATAGAATTTATATTAGAATAGTAATCTGTTTTATCTTTTTGGTCGTTAATTTATTAATAGTCCTTGTCCTTTGTTTGTTATTTACTAGATATTTGAACTTTTTAATAATTAAAATGATGGAATTTATATTGGAATAGCAATATGTTATGACTTTTTGGTCTTTAATTTAGCAATAATCCTTGTCTTTTGTTAGTTATTTATTGACATTTAAACTTGGTCATTCATTGTCCAATGTTAGTTACTAACTAATTATTTGAACTTTCTAATATTGTTAAACTTTACTTGTCTCAGTTATGGCTTTTTGGTGTTCAACTTGTTGGTATGAAAAGTATAAGATGGTTTTATAGGATTATGGTCTATGCCTTGTGCTAATAGTTTGCTTAGCTTATTGTTTTGTATATAACATTCATGTTTTTTTTTTTTCTTTACAAGGCTGCATTTATGAGAACCAAAGGCAATTAGTTCCTTTTACTTTAAAGGAGAGGGAAAAACTATTTGCTTTTGTGATAAATATTCAAATGAAAATATATTGTTTATTGGTTATAATGTACTTGTCCTTGTCCTTTGTTATTTCATTTGTTAGTTGAATTTCCTTGTTCTTTGTTAGTTATTTAGTGATTTTTTGAACTATCCAATAATAAAATGATGGTAACAAATTGGAATAGAAATTTATGATAATTATATACTAGTTGTTTTTGTCTATTTGTTTGTCTCTCTCACTTTCTCTCTCTTACTCTCACACATGCTCTCTCTCTTTCTTCATCTTATCTTAATTATGGCTTTTTGGTTAGTATGGTAAATAGGTGAAAAAGTTGAAACAATTGCCATTTACCCTCTTTTGTTTATAATATGCATTCTTTCTATAAGCATGGTATCCTATATATATTCATATAATTTCTTATACACATAAGTAATTGGTTTCAATTCTATCTTGTTTACTATTTATCAATTTTTATTTATATTTAAGGAGGTTAATGACAGATAACATTTGAGATTTATGGATTTTCATTTAATGAAAGCATGAATTTTATACTTATTGTATGAATTAATACTAAACCAATATATTTGAGTTATAAAAATCATAATAAATTAGCATTAAATGCATTATGTTAATTCATGAAACAATTATTTATAATATGCAATTTGTTCAAAGTTTGAGTGAGTGTTTAATTCATTGACTATGTATTGTTCGTACTTTTAACAACCATTAACATTATGCCAGTTAATAAACTTCACAAGGCCAAATCTCTTCCCAACCTTGCTTAATTGCCCTACCACCATAAAGTTTATAACTCTCCCTTATTACAAAAATATTCTCCATAGTTCTTCATAATTATATGTCACCAATAGATTGTTGATGAACAGTATGTTGTAAGCATAGACATTGGCGTTCGTGGCCTATTAAAGGCACAACAATGGCAGGAAAATTCAAATTTTGGATTTTTTTTTCTTTTTATTCTTCTTTTTCTTTAGTTTTGTTTTTTAGTAGAGAAAGGATTAACACATACACAGGGTGTGACTTAAAAGTAACACATGAGAGAAACTAGAATCTAACAGAATGACAATGATGACAACGATGATATGGAGAAAATTAGCCCCTTTACACTTTAAAACCCTTACCTTCTAGTTGACATCTGCTGTTGTTACTACCGCTCCTTATTACACATCCACCTCTTAATCTTTCATGACTCCGTTGCCTTCTGTCTCTCTCTTCCACCACTAATCTACACTAATCTTGTCCTCTTGCAATTAGTGCTGTCTAAAATCCAACAAAATGACAAAGACAATATTGATGATGTGGAGAAAATTGGTCCCGTCACAATTTTGATTCATTGTATTATGTGATTCATAAAAATTGAGACTTATTTATTATATAATTAGATGTATAACTATTGTTGATGAAATGTTGCACTTGTAAATTTATGTAGATTGAAGACATGAACCAAAGAATTGATCTAAATGCTTAAATTTCTTCATAATTTTGTCTAACAAATTATGTGAATTACCTTTTTCTCATAGTTTCAACGATATATATACCATTGTTTGTTTACTTTTAGGAATATTTAAAAAATCATGTATTGATTAAAGTATCTTTTCCTTAATTTTAAGAATATTGAAAAACTTTAATATTGATTAGAATAACAATTATAATTAAAAATAAAAATATAGTCTACAACTCAATTTTAATTTCATTTAATTATTAAAATTTTAGAAAAAAGAGTCTTAGTAAAATAAAATGAAAAAATTTTATATTAGAATAAAACATTAAAATCTAATATATTATTATTATTCATAATTATGTATTTTAATTTAATAATATTTTACATTACTTTTGAAATTTAAAGAAATTAAAATTTTAATATGCATCCAATTATTCATTATATATTATAAAAGTTTAAATCAAGAATTGGTCCTTCACATTATAAGACATTTTGATTTAAGGATTTTTCCTTTTTTTTTTGTCACATTTGTTCCTTTACATTAATATTTTTAGTTAAAAATTCTTCCCATTCACTTTTTGTTAAATTTGCCACATGCCTTTCAATCAGACACCACTTAAGACTCATAATATTGACTGACATGGTACATTTGCAACTAAAATGAATATTTTATTTTTTAAATATATTTTTAATTATTATACTATTTTTTTTTAAAAATTTAAATAAATGAAAAAAAAAACTATTATTCTCATAAGACACAATTTTCTAATTAGAGTATTTTATGATCTAATCAAAAAATTATTGTCAACTAAGGTAGGCAGCAATGCTTAGAGAATTGAGACCACTAATAAAAAAATTTATATCCATAATAACCAAACTTAGGTATTGCTAGCAACATAATTATACACGTTACTCAATTAATTGTAAATGCACTCAAAATTAAGGTTTCAATTCATCGACCCATTCAAACGTGCTGATCTTAGTAAGAAAAAGAAGATATCTCTAATGCTAAAATTCAAAAAACTCACAAAGTCTTGCTTACATATTTACTTCCATTAAAATGAGTGAGAGAATATGAAAGTGAGACAAAACTTCTTTTCTTCCTTCTTTTTAAAGAGTGACCAATTGAGAGAAAATGATGAAAATAATATAGTTTAAAAAATAATTTTTCTTTATTAAAAATTTTAATTTAGTAATTTAAAATATATTTTTTTAGAAAAATTATTTTTTAAACTATGCACATGTTTACAAATCACACAATAGACTTAATGAAAAAGTGAGAATGGTGAACATATTTAATTAACAGTATTAATGTAAGGAATAATGTTTTTATTAAAAAAATCTATAGATTAAAAAACATTATAACGTGAAGGAGTAATTATTGATTAAAGCTTATTATAAGATCTAGCATGTTTAACTTGAATTATAAATTGAGGAGAAATCATACAAGAAAACATAGAAGGCATAAAAATAAAGTAAAATACATATCAATCAATTTAAAATTCAATTAAATCTAACATAATTTGATACAAAATGTCAATTTTACAATATTGTTATATTTTAAAAATTATGATAATTCAAAAAATCTCAAATTATTTAAATTGAATATGACTATGGATAAAATATGGTACATTGCTAGGAGAACTTTATTAGACTTGATGATTTCAAAACATTTAGAATTTTCTTCAATTAAACTTCGGCAACTTCTCTGTTACAATGGAGCTAATTAATTGGTTTTTAATGCAAGGCTAGCTTGTGACTTAAGAAAGGTTCCTCTTTTTCCTTTTTAATTAATCAAAAGCGATCCTTTGTTAAAGATTTGTTAAATCTTGATTTTTGTACTCAAATTTAGTAGTGAGAAAATTTGGTTTTAAACCTCTTCTTTTTATTTGTTGAATTTAAGCACTAATGAACATTCTTTGTTCGTTCTCATTTAAAAAATAGAAAAGCTTTTCTTGTGGTTTAATTCCATAAATTGGATGGGTATATGTACTAACTAGCAATCTACTAAGAGCAAAATATCTTATGGGACAAAGATTAGAATAAAGTAAAAGTAAGTTATCAAAAAAATAAGTAAGGATGACATATGGTTTGGTTTGAAAAAACTTATCATTACACATGATTCACATCATGTGTACTAATTTAGCAAGTAATAAGAAAAATAGAAGAATTTATCCCTACTTTTTTGTCATATAAATCACTTGAGGTAATAATAGTCTTTTTATATGGCTTATGTTACTTTCAACTATATCTTAAGGTGTTAATTTAATAATCATTACTTTAATATATTATTTATTGTTACAAAAAATTTGACCTTTTGAATATATCTAAAAAAGCAATTGGATTACCAATAGTAATTATAAGTATAAGAGGAAGACTATTGTCATTAAATATTTACCACATATATTTATTAATTGACTAATTTTATCATCTAGTGAGGATTGAATGTAACCATGGATACATGACAATAAAAAATGTCAAGTTTAACTTTGAAGAGATAAAGTAAAACATGATTGATGCGATAAAATAAGTCTAAAGTGTAAGACATAATTATAATTCTTATTGTAGCCATTACATTGTTCCTAACATATGCATAGTTTAAATTCTCATATATAGGTGTGCTTGCAATTGGCATGGTTCATTTACTAAGTATGAAAGGATGTTTGAGAAAATCAAATGGATGCAAAGTTAGGTGATGGAAACATGTCATATGTGAGTAGGAGATGTTGAAATACAGGTTTAAGTATCTGTTATGACGAGTTAATTGGTCCAATTTAACCTAATAAATATAACATAAGTAAGCAATTAAATAGGCAAATAGTTATAAAAATGGAATACTTAAAAGGTTCCTAACCATAATTATACAAGTTGCCATCCTCTTATTCTCCTTACTAATTAATGCAAGAAAAATAGATAGAAGATTCTTCAAATATTTTGTGGTTGATCTTATATTTTAAGATACTTAGATTATCAAAAATAAGTGATTTTTGCTATGATATTAAAGACTAGTAATTTGATTATAAGATCCTAAATTAAAGACCAATTTACCATTAATGTAGTTTTAATTTAATAATAAAATTATAACTTTAATTTTTAACAATAATGCATACATAAATTAACTCATTTATGATACTTGTTTTATGGCATCTTTTATGTTCAGTTAAGTTCAATTTTGCATTTGAGTGAACTTGATATAACCATACTTTCATTTTGTATCTATTTTGTAATAATTTTCTATTAAAAAATTTAAATTTGTCCTTTTCTTTTAAAATGTGAGGAAATTTTAGCTTAAAATATATATAATAATTGATAAAGAGTTCATCCAACCCCTTTTAGGCCTGATTCCAATCAAAGCTATGAGTTCACTTTAACATTAAAGCTTGTGTTCATTATTGTGCTCAACATTGATCTTAAAATTAACCTAGAGCTTGGGTTACCTACCATGAATGAATAACACACCTCAAGCTTAATTAGTTATTATATAAACATTTAATGTCAATTTAAAAAAGGCATATTGGGCTTTGTAGAAATAATAACAATTCAACACTAAGTCTACTTTTCTCTTAATTGATTATCTTTAAAAGTCTAACTTGAGCATTGGAGAACACCTTTGCCTTTAGCTTCCTTTTGTCCTATAAGCTTGCCTTTTCAATCTTATTGTAATAATTAACCTATGATGCATGAATTGGCATTGTTTGTAGGAATGACACATATATGTCTCTTTTTTTCTATAATTGTAGTCCTTAGTTAAGATGTCATAACTTTGTTGAACACATTTTTTCCCAAAGTTATAAAAATAGATAGAGCATCCCATGCTTTCCTTATTTCCTTCACCTTTGTCTATATAATATGCATACAACGTGATGCCCTTACCTTAAAGTCATAATGCTAATCCTTCCTTTTTATTTACCTCAACGTCAATGAATAACACACTTAAAGTGTGGTGAATATGACTCTATTAGTCAAACACATAGAATAATGATGATTGTATAAATTGTTTCCTTAAAGAATCAAATAAATGCCCTTATAGCAAACTTCACCACATTTATTGTAGCATAAGGTATTATTACTTTGATAACTCTTGACATTCCAAGTAAAAAGCAAAAGTCCTTATATTAATAGAGCTCAATGTTGAAACCTTAAGTGAAGAAAACTGTTGTTCCCACAGCCTTGTATGGGTTGTAATTGTTGTCAACTAGGTTTAAGTGTGCAAGAAAGTAAAGCCACGTGGAAGGGTAAGAAAGTAAATTCACCGCGTAAGCCTTGTTAGGGTTTCATGGAGTAGAGTATATAATGGTCTTGGAAGACAAAGAACAAGGGGTCGGCAATATTGAGCACTCAGAAAAACCTAGACAACTGACCAACCAAAGAGAACACCAAAAGAACACCACCAGCAAGGACGAAGAGAGTAAACAGTGCAGCCGACGGACGAATCGAGTGAACAAGAACCGTCGTGAACAGTATCGTCGTGAATAGTACTGCCGTGAACAGTTGCGTCGAGAGAGAGAAAACGTCGTCGGTCGGCAAGGGAACGACACCACAAGAGAGAGAAACGAGACCAGATCGGGAATGAAGACCAGATCCGAGCTGGAACGGGTGAGACGAGACCAGATCGGTGACGGGTGAGAGAGATCTGGCGGCTAGACGTTGGAAGAGAGAAAAACCCGACGGCTAAATTAGAGCAAACCGGCGGGAAGAGAGAGAAACCCGACAGTGAACGGAAAAGTGAAATCTGGTGAAGAGAGAGAAATTCGGCGGTAGGAGAGAGAAATCCGGCTGGACAGCAGGAGAGAGAAACGGACAGGCGAGCCGTGAAACAGTGAGATCGTGAGACAAGGAGACGGGTGAGACCGTAAGACGGTGAAAGCATGAGTTGTGTGAAACAACGTAGAAATTCGGCGAAGTATTGAACTCAACGTATTTCCAGACTTCTTCAAGAGAGGTTAGAGAGC